>JACBWW010000027.1:2415091-2518726 GCA_020086605.1 Lanius collurio
GAGCATCCCTGAATCTGCATCCCGCTGGAGCATCCCTGAGCATCTGCACACTCCCACGCACCCTCTCAGCCCGGGAGCATCCTTGTATTACCCCAGAACATCCCTTCATTCCTCGAGAGCACCCCTGAGCATCCACACATTCCCCTCTCAACCTGGTGGCATCCTTGCACTACTCCAGAGCATCCCTGAATCCCCCCAGAGGGTCCTCTCCCATTACCCCTTCCCTTCTCAACCCTGGAGCATCACTGCATTACCTCAAAGTATCCTTGCCACCCTCTAGAACATCTCTACATTCCTCTTTCCCCTGACAGCTCAGCAGTAGCCTTGAATTCTCCCAGACCATCCTTGCATTCTGCACAATAACATTCCTGCATCTCTCCAAAGCATCTACCATGAGTTTATTGCTCCTGCCGTGGAGTCTGCACCTTAATGAACAGAAGTGAATGTCAGAACTTCATTTGCCTTTTAATCAGTCAGACAGGAAGGCTCCCTGGATAGGTGGAACATGGAGGGTGATGATCTTGCCCCTGCTCCTCGTGGGCAGCAGGAGGAAGAGGTAAAGCTGCCCAGGAGCAGGCAATTCTTGGTCTGCAAAGCAAAGCGTCCTTACCCCAGGCCCCAGATCCAGGGAGGTGATTAATGCTCTTCTTCTTCCACCACTTGTTCACTCTTCATAGCTAAAGGGAATAACTTTTGTCTGAGGACTTGTTTCAGCTGGTGATTCTGCAGGGTGAAGTTACCAACCACTACCCTGTGCACGGTGCCTGCTCCAGGTCTCAGGAGAAGAAATATCCTCACAGGTGTTGTGTCACAGGGGCAGGATCAGCTGCACTATCACCACTCTGGAGAACAGCACAGGGATGTGCAGAGCAGCAACTGCAAAACAGAGAAGGGTGCTGGCTGGAGATCCTGGCCAAGAACATTCTTTCTGGGACATTCTGATAAGGTGTGAGGAACAGAGAGAAAATAAGCAAAGCTAGAAAATTGTACAAACCCAAAAACAAGCCTGAAGTTAATACTCAAGGGGTTTGCCACCTTCTGATTGCTCCAAAAGCTATTTTCACCTCAGGAACTACTACAGCCTCACAGAACTCCTCTTCAAACACTGCCACAGCCACTGTCCTGATAGCAGCGGCTGATCCTGCTGGGAGGGGGCCGAGAGAGCTCTCTGGAATCGCGGTAAATCATTTGCAGTCGTCAGAGCCGAGCAGTTCTCAGCACTCCCGCAGGGGTGGCCTTAGTGGCACCCACCAAAGGGTGGCCTCAGCAAGAACCAGCCTCATCCTGTTCCTTAACGCGCCCAGCACCGGGACAAGGCGCTGGCTCTGTGCTGAGAGCCGGGCTTGCTCTTCCCGGCTGTGTGCAGGGCAGGCGGGCTGTGCACAACGAGCCGGCAGCCGGGCAAGCCTGCAGCTGCCTGGCACGTGTGTCCCCTTCCTGGGGGACACACATGTCCCCAAGCCGCTCGGCTGCACGGACGGCTCAGGCTCGGCTGCTGCCGCATCCCGACAGAGGATGTCACTGTGGGGTCGTGGAGCCGCGGGTGGCAGCGCTGAGGATGCGGCGTGTGCGACAAACCGCTGGGCAGGGGGAAAACGGCTCTGAGGTACTTCGTGCGCGGCTTCAGACCTGCTTTGAGGATGATCAGACTCAGCCACACACTTGGCTGGCCCGGGGTTTCACCATAGCCCAGCTGGGTAGTGGCAGCACGGCCGCAGCAGAGAGGACATGAATTTTATGTCGATCACCACAGATGTGACGGAGAAACAGATTTTTTTTTTTTTGACTCCCGTGGTGTTTAATGAACCCACAAACCACTTTCACTGTGCAGCTGTTTGTGATCTGGTGTCATTTGAAATCTCCAGCTACTCAATCAAGCACTAGCATTCATTGAAATGTTTACAAATTCCAAATGACAGGGTGTGTGCTGCACAGCTCCTATCCCCAGGAGCAGCTTGCTGTTTGCTAGCTGCCTTCCATTATTCAGAGTTTTCACCTTCTGGATAGAAGGCAAACCCCCTACTTCATACCTGAGATAATTTACAAAGTGATAAATTACAATGTGGATAAATCACGTTTATTTTTTATCCAGAGTAAATTGCCAGGATTGTTAGATAAATAAGAAGTGATAAAGCTCAGATTACAGGTTTCCTGGTCCTGATGTTTCTCTCTTGTCTCAGCAGACAGGACAAGTGTATTTCTAATATATTTCAGGAAACATGTCATCTTGGCAGTAAAGGAAACCACCCAACCTGTAGTTAAAGCAGATCACACACAGACATGCAAGCAGATGGTCTGAGAGCTCACCTTTGGACCCAACTCACACAATACATATGCCATGTGTAGATATCCCATATGCTTATAAGTGCTTGTAGATGTTCATATAGGATGTTCTGATCACCCTGCACCAGGCCATGGGGTTCTCTCCTGAGCAGGGAGATCTCTGGAAGCTCAGAGCCTGAACACTGCTCAATCCTTGTGGATCTGTACAGTGGAGCCTTTCCCGAGGGTCAGAGCTATAGCTCAGCTCCAAGATCTCCTGAGCCTGGTTTCTGTTTATTCTGAGGTTGTGCCTGAGAAGCAGGAGCTGAGGGTGGCAGACCACAGAATGGTTCAGGCTGGAAGGGACCTCTTGAGGTTTTCTAGGCCAACTCTTCTGCTGAAGCAGGGTCAGATAGAGCAGCTTGGCCAGGACTTTGGTTGGGGTTTGAATATCTCCAGAAATTAAGACTCCATAACTCCTCCAGACAACCTGTTCCAGCTGCCTTCCAGACTGCCCTCACAGTCAAAAAGTCTTCTCTTGTCTGCACCATCTTGCCCACAGATAGCTCTCTGTAAACCTGGAACTAGGAGGATATGCACGAATTGCAGTTTTTCCACTGCTTATTTCTGTCCCATGGAGGCAGTGTGTCTGTGAGACAAACATTAAAGAAAGAGATAATTAAAAAAAACTCTTTGTGTTCATGTTTTTACCAATGAGGATTGAAAGTGCTCTGGCATTCACACAAGTATCTGTCACTATGAAACCCATCCCTTTGTTTTGTCTCCTTTTCTTCTGCCTTTCATCATGGGACATGTTTATTCTGTTTGGAAAATTCCCTTTTTTGAGATCCCCTCACAAGTTCCCAGCACACGTGGGTAACACAAAGGGCACTGTGGCAGAGAAAAGAGATTCCAGAGTGGCTGAGGGAAAAATCTTCAAGGAGACCTTGAGCTCCTGCTTTGCCAGACCCCCAAGAGACAGCACAAACCCTCAGCATAAATATTTTACATGTAGCACCAGTGAGTAGGAGACTGAAAATGCCAGGGGAGCAATTCTCATGCTTGAGATGCCTTCACAGTGCAATGTTACTCTTTGATAAATATTTCTCTTAAAAACAAACCCAACAACAAATTGTCTGCCAAAACTTGGGGAGTTATTAGGACTGAAAACCAGCATGACAATCCAAACTGAGCTGGGACATGATGAAATCTGTTCTGGGATGAGCTTCATCCAGCTCAGCCAGGTGTCAAAACAGCTTCTGTTGGTGGCAGAACATCACTTCCTTACATAAGGGACATAACTGAGCAAGTTTGATGTCGAACAAATACAATGATGACCAGAATAATCCTTGAAAATGCTAAGAAACAACCTGTGAGCCGGCTTTCAGAAAGGTGGGAGGAGCTAACATCTCCACTCCCAAAGCAACACATGCTGAGAGCTGCAAATGGCCACAAAGTCACCATGGCCCTGAGAAGGATCACAAATTCTGGAGGGGAATTTTCCCCATCTGGGCACAGTGTGTGTCCACCTGTATTCAAAACATGTCCTGTACAATTTTGCTTCTTTTTTTTCCTTCTTTCTTTCCTCTCCTTCCTTTGTTCTTTCTCTCCATTCCCAGCTGTAACCTGCAAATCCAAACTCCCAAAGTGTTCAAAAATGCATCCTTTAGGCATCATTAGTACAGGGAGACTTTTCATAGTTGGACCTGTCCCAAGCTACCATGCCTGCTCTTGGCTTCTTGGGAACAAGCTCCCTAAAATTACAAATCACCTTGTCACCAAAGGAAGTCACATTTCTATCCCTGTTCAATCCAACAGCACTTTCATGAGCAGGAAAATGTTTAACGACTCTGGGGGAGGAAAACACCGCAGAGCTGGATGAGTAATGCCATTAGTAATGAAGAAACTGTCTGATCAGAGTTAACACCTGATTCGTGTCAAGGCCAATTCAGTATTGTATTTTGAAATGAAAATTTCAGAGCACAGTGGGGAATGAAACCAGAAGTCATCCTACATCTGTCGGCTTGGACTGAGTCGCTGTGCAGACCGATAGATGTTTTCAGAGAGAGACAGCAGGGTCTGAATATCAAGATGTGATATCCATGTGCAGCTGCTGGAGGCATTTTGCCACATGGAGAAGTGAATGTTAAAGCTCTGTTGAAAAAGCATCCGTTAAATTTGGTACTCCATCAGGGGATGGTTTAAGAGGCAAGGCTGGGCTTTGTTTCCAATACTCTTAATGGCAGCAAGTGGTGTGGGTCAGGAGTGACAAAAGGCAATTTGGGAAGGACTAAAACATTTCTAATCAAAGCCAGTGCTGTTCCCAGGCAGATGGAAAACAGAGCAGCTGTAGAGAAATGAGCTGGGCTGCTCTGGGCCGTGGTGCATGCTGTGGCACAGTGGGCTCCTTTGCATTCCATCAGACCTCATAAAACTTCAGGTCACTAAGCAATTAGAGGGGGAGAGTTTAAGCCCACTTGTGGAGTACATGGATTTCTCCAGAGCTACCACCAGGTTCTCATGTGAGGAGACCTACAAATGTCAGCTCCCTCACTTCCTGCAGGAACTCATTGGTAACCTTATGCAATATTTAACAGACTTCTTGGGCTAATTAAGTATATTACTTTATATAGTAACTAATATATCTCCAATATGTATCAAAATTTAATTCAGTTTGATTCATTATCGCTGCTCAACGTGGGCCCAGTTCTCTTCCCTCTTACAAAGATGCAAATCCATTAATTCTTTGTGTACATCAGGGATGATGATGGAGCCCTGGGTTTGCCAGATCACTTCCAAACACAAGCACACAACAAACAGACAACTTTGGTTTCGTCTCTGCCCAGCTTAACTGAACTAAAAGACTTTCTTCTGAGTCATGCCAGGGCAGTGGAGAGCAAAAGCTGTCCCACAGACTCCCATCAGGTGTCTTACAAGCTGGACAGTATTTGAGGGATTTTTCTGTAAGCCAAAGTTTTTATTTCCTGTATGACACTTCTTCCCCAAGCATATGTGGTTGTATAAGCAACATGGGATAGAGGGAAACACATTTCTCTGGAGAGCAGAGGGCAAACAAGATCTCTGTGTCGGACATTAGGAGAATCAGCAGTCTAACTAACTTTTTCTTATTTGTTTGACCATTTGGCTTCTGTGAAGCCCCTGACAATGAAACCTGGTGCCCTCAGGTGCTGTGCAGTGTCTTGTCAAGAGGGACTGGAGCTTGCTGTTATTCCCTCCCTCTCCAGTGGCTCCTGTGAAATGATGCAGCAGCACCTGCCCAGGCCCTGTGGGCAGCACTCTTTCACCAAGACTCCTCTGTTATCTCTCTGGAGATGCTGCCATTACAGGCAGGAATTTTAAGTGTTTGTGTCTCCAAAAGCCCTCTCAAGGTTTAAGGTCCAACATTTCAGTGTCAGTTATGAAGAGCATTTTCTCCAGAGAAAGGTGTACTTCCTGGGGAGAGGGGAACACATCCCTCTGTCCTTCCAGCCCTTGTCAGCTCTGCCAAGTTCCCTCTCTCATCCCTGTCAGCCACTGTGGCCACTTCCCCATTTTTGAAGGGACTGGATTGTGTTCAGCTCCCTGGTTATGAATTTGCTGCCAGTGGGATGCTGCTCCTCCTGCCTGCCTGTTTCCTTCCAAAGCCTGACCCGCAGTCTTCAGATCACTCTAATTTAGAAAGACCTTCATCTGTACGAGGATTTTCCCTGACTGCTGGCTTTTCTCATAAAAAAACCATGTCTCAACCCTATCTCTGGCTGCTTGAGACAATGCCAAGCCTGCCCTCAGATCTGTGTAACAAAGGCAGATGGAAAATATATTTCCTATTGAGCCGTGGTGTGCCTAATGTATTCCCTTCTATTAACGATTGCTCTGGGTCCTGATCTCTGATTCATCATCTTTTCATTCTTTTGATGTTCATTACAAGGCAGCAGAGACTAATAGAGAGTATGCCAGGCATCCAACTACAAAGACATGGGGAAGAGGAGTGAAAAGGGATGCAGTGACAGGAAGAAGACAAAGCATCATCTCACTGCAGCCAAAGCTGAAACGATGCTCAGGATGTTTTTTTTTTCCCGTGCTGTTATTGACTGTCTTCCTCTTCCAGGCCCAGTTCCTATTTCTGAAGCTGGTTTGGCCTCTGGACAAGTCATTTGGAATCAGATTTGGGTAAAGATAGCACAGGGCAAAGGAAAGAGAGCCCTCCTGGGTCTGGAGAGCTGAGACCTCCAGCAGGTCTCTTTATTGGCCTGGCTGCAGCAAACAGGGTTTTAGCAAATAAATCCATCTCATCAGCCAGCCTGGGTTTTGCTGAGGCTTCTGGCCTAAAGAGAGGGAGTTTGCTGTGGCTGTAAGTAACAGGACTCTCATTGTCCTGACCCTGGTGATGAGATGGCTCTTCTTGTGAAACCACTCAGCTAAACTGTCTTGGGGACTTCAAATGCTACAGAGCTGCTACTGGATGTCACAGCTGCTGTGATCTGAGGAGAGTTCAGACCATCCTGAATCAAAAAATGGGAAAAAGAAAAACTGAAAGTCCTTTCTTCTCCAATGAGTAATCATGTCCTGCTGGTTCTGACCTCTGCCTAACCAGAGTGCAGTTGTGCTGGAGGGAGAAGTTGAGGACAAGGAACATTAAATGCTTTCTCTATAATTTAAGGAACTGAATAACACAGGAGCTGTAGCAAATCAGTATGTGCAGGAGCTAGGTCTTCCCTCTGAAGGGTGTTTGCTGTCATCCCCCTGGCTGTTCTCTGCCTCAGCACAGCAGGATCACCAGTCAGATCTGGCACCTCCAGGGCATGGTCAGTCAGCAATTTTCCTGCATGGTGTAGTGCCAGAAAGTAGAGGAGCAAGAATTTGGGGGATACAGAAGCCAGATCTCCTTTTAGGCTGCATGACAAACTGTACTTGCTTATCTCAAAACCGGTGGCCACAGAAACTCCTCTTATCCTTTTGCTTCCCACACATCTGCCTGTGGAGACTGAGAAACATAACTCTAGCAGGGCAGGGGAAGCAAGAAGTCATTCCTACCTGTCTCCTTTCTTTCACAGGGCCTATAAGACACTGTGAAGATTGAAAATGAATGTCAACCACACAAAAAACTCTGCTGCACAATTTTTGCAGGCAGTATTATCTGGTGAAGTTTGGGTTGGTGCTTGGCAGATGGAAGATTCCTCAGTAATTTGCTTGGAAAAAAAAGAGAAGAGTGGCAAAAATAGAAATGGGATGCAGAGCTGAGCATGGACTGAGGATGCCAAGAGTTCCAAGCTTCCCTGGAGCCCAGGGGTAACTGGCCACTACAAAGGGAGTTTTCCTACTTTCCAACCAGATGTTGAAGGAGACAAAAAGCAACGATGCCCCACATGCAGAGAGGTTCTCCCTGGATCTGTGGCTGGAGAAGCAGACCCCGGGCAACTGGGAATAGAGGAGGGCACCAAACTGGAGCCAGGTACCATCAGCATCTCCCTGGGGGCTAAAAGCTTTGGCAGCAAGTGAGGAACCAGGATATTCACCTTCCCTACAGGGACCCAGGTCCCACCACACTGACACCTCCTCCCATGGTGCAATTCCTCTTTTAATCTCTGCTTGTTTTGCTCTGCTTCAACTCTGTGAGTGAAGTGTTTTGTGGGAAAGGCTCTGCCTCTCATTTCAGGTGCTATTTCCCTTTCTCCTTGCTTTCTGTTGTCCATCAGCATTGTCTGACAGCATGACATGGTTCATTAAAAAAGGGAGGGATCAGGTGCAAGACGAATTTTCCAAATAATTTTGCAAACGACTGTGGGTAGAGGCACAGAACAGCTTTCTGAAACAGAGTTAATAATTCCAGTTGTTAATAATGCACCACTCACAGCTGATGTTGTTCCCAGCGCCCACAGCCAGGCTGTGCAGATCCCCCTTGTTTGCAGGGAGGTTGGGAAGGAGAGAGAAGTCATTCTGAATAATATTTCATATGACACTTGCCATTTAAGGATATGATGGCATTGTTTTAAAGCCCTTCACCATTTCTAAGCAATCCTGCCTGAGATTGCATGTATAAAAACTTGCTTATTTGTTTCCTCCACATTGACTTTATACATGTGATCCCCCCAGCCTGTCACAGCCCTTTTTTGAGCATTGGGACACACCACAGGCTTCCCCAATTTAATTGTGCAAAGTGCACAGTGTTTTGAAAAACAGTTCCTAAGCAGATACTCGGTATTGAGCAAGAAAGGTAAGGTGTTGGGAAAGCACATGAGCTGCTATTTACAGCAGCTGGGTTTCAAAACTTTTAGCAAGTTACAAGCCCTCTTGGAAACAAGTAGGAAATATTCCATAATAATTCTTTAATTCAATTATCATTTTCAAGTGGGGGTTCTTTAATGACACTACTTTTAGCAGCTCAGACCACCTGAAGTGGACCTCCTGCTCGCTGCCCTGGCCAGCCAGGCTGCAGAAACATGGCATGAAGGGATGACCAGGGCTCATGGAGCTTCAGGGGTGTGCTTCAAAGAGCTCTTTTATTACTCTGCTCATCATCTTCAGAGCTCTGGTCGCTGTGTCAGGCTCACAGCAAGTGTGGAACAGTGGTAAAAACACTGCAAGGCCAAGGAAGAGGGAAGATTGTATCTGTAATTGCTCGCTTGTAATTATCTGCCATTGTGCATTCTGTTCCTGCTTCTCATTAGCATAGAACCGGCAGAGTATTTAATTGCAACGCGGCTCTGTCCGTGGCATTATCTTCAAGCAGAGCAGATCAAATCAGCCTTGTGGGGCTGAGGGAGCGACAAAGTGCTCTGGGGCAGCTGCTGGAGATCAGGAGGGGCAGCAGGGCACAGCTGCCGGAGATCAAGAGGCAGAATACAAATCGCAGGGTGCTGGACACCAGCCTGAGGTTGGTTATACGAGTGCTGCCTTGAGCAGGCTGTTCTCGCTTCTTTCCACTGAGCACTTGGTGGTGGCAGAGTCCCACATCCCAGACAAGATCCCAACGCGTTTTGCAATGCGAGGCTGGCTTCCCGAAGCATCCACGGCTGGCTGTGGGGACAGGGAGCTGCAGGGACCTGGATTTGGGATTGCACACTCCCGGCTGTGCCTCGTCATCGTGTCCTGTGCGTGGTCATTGCGCAGTGGCATCGAAATTCAACCCTGGGGTTGCACAAGGGCGGCAGCTGCGGGGAGAGGAGAGGGAGAGGAGCAGATCTGTGCTCTTGGGAGTTGTGTGAGGAGAAATGAGGCTGAAGAATGCACGGAAGCCAAGTCGTGACTGGCAGCAGAGGCTCTGTAGCAGTGATATGTACCTGGCCATAGACTCACTTTGATGATGGACATGATTGGGGAACGACATGAATTTTGAGCTGCTCTGTGTGGAGCAGCCAGAAGTGGAGGGAAAAGTCCCCACACTTTACCTGCAGTCTGGCCTTCAGCACAGTGAGAGATGCCAAAGCTGTCCCTTCCTCAGTGCCTGCTCCTGTCCCCCGGGCTGGAAGCTCAGCTCGGGCTCAGTTCTCGCAGGGACAGCCCCTGAGCACAGGTCAGCGAGCTGTGAGCCTGCTGAGCTGGCTCCTGTTGGGGACACACACCGGGCACCAGGGGACTTCAGAGAGGGGCTCTGGCAGCACTTCAGAGTGAGGTGAGAGGTAGGGTCTCAAACCAAAGGTCTCTGCTCCCAGCTGCCCTCTTCCCTGCAGGAAAAGGAGTTTTTCTATGGCCTGGCCGGATCTGTACTCAGGAGCTGATCTGACCAGTGAGGATGATAAAACCAACACTCTTACTTTGGCGTGTTAGCCTGAACATCCAAGTCACCACACAGCTCTGCAGCCACCTCATCTCCCACTCCCACAGCCTCTGTGCTGGTGTCCTGAAACGCTGCCACCAGCATTAGACATAACAGCAGACTTAATTAAAGGGTGGCAGCCTGCCAGCATCCAAGAGGCAGAGCTGAGCTGGCTGCACTGCTTTCAAAGGGGTATTAAAAAAAATAAAACAACCCCACTGGGAAATAGCAGGGCAAGCCTTGTCACACTGGCATTGTTGTGGGTCAAGCATCTGTTTTGCCTCAGGTCCATCCCCTGGGAAGAAATGTTGAGCAGAGGCTCTGTGGTCCCTGACCCTGTGGCTGAGCCCACTCCCAGGCTGCTCGCAGGGACCCTTCCCAGAGGGGTGCTCAGTGTAGTGTTGAGTCACATCTCCATCCCACCCTGCTGGAGAGGGGGATGGAAAAGTGGGATCCCCCCATTTCCGCAGGCTGGGGTGGAGCTCAGGAGTTTATTCCCTTCTGTGACAAAATGAGATGACACAATGTATTTCCATGGTTATCAGAGATCAAAACATCTCCCCAGAGACCCCAGCAGGAGAGAGGGACAGTGACCACCTGAGCTGTGTCCCAGCCCTTCTATGGGGTAGTCATGGCATCTGCCCCTCCATCTGGTGGTCTCAGTGCAATCCTAATGCCAGAGATCCCCACGGATGGATACTGACAATCCCTCCTCGGAGGACAAAAGCACTTTTGCGTCTGGAGCCAAGTGCTAGCAGCTGCACAAAAGCAGGACAAGGACAAACCCACTGTGGGAGGAGAAAGGTAAAGTCCTCGGGTATCACTCTGCAGTAGGCAGATCCCCGTGGCACGTGTGCTCCTCAGCTCGAGGCAGATAACAGACAATACCCTGATTATTGGAATGCATTTTGCACTGTGCAATGCCTGGGTAAAGAATAGCTACCCCAACAAAAAAAGAAAAGACCAGAGAAAAAGAAATCAGCCTTTAGCTTCTGAGTTGTCATTTTGCTTCACCCTCAGGATTTGGTCTACTGTGTGTCCAGCATAATTATTAAGCAAGTTTTGACAGAAGAATTTTATTTACCCAGCCTCAAAAAGGAAGAAAGGATTCCTTAATAGTGAATTAGATCAAAAAACCCATAATTTATTTTTCAGTAAGTGCTTTAGATGTAAGATCAATGGCTGAAGGCTGATTGATAGGAGCTGTTTGCAAAGACCTTATATCTAATTGTACCCAGGCAATCACACAGACTTTTTCTTTGACCAATACTAGACACCATCCCTCTTGTGCAGATGGGGGGAGGGATCAGAAAATAGCAATACTTTGCATTGGAGAGTTGCTCAGCAACTACCCCATTTATTTTTGAGTTACCCTTGAGCACAGCCTCTTTTCTCTTTGATCTTCACATAATTTTTGTTGCTGTTACTTCTCAAAAAAGACAATGTTTTAAAAGAATTGCATCTCTATTTGCCACAATATTTTTCTTTTTTAAAAATATTTTTCCCTCAAGTACAACCAAAGCCTGATGACATCAGGGAAATCAGTGCCTTGCTTTGCAGAGGAGAGGAAATTAAGGTCCATCTACTCTGCTAGAGCCTTTCATAGGGCATCAGGAGACAGAGATTTAGCATCTTTTTCTGTACATGGTCCTCAGATGATATTCAGAGGCGAAATAACTGTGTTTAACTCCTGCCACTGAGCAGCCTCTCAGCTGGGTTTGGGCAGGCAAGGTGGTGTTAGAGCTCCTATTCTGGCAGCCTTTGATTAAGAAACGGCAGTGGGGTAATTTATCAAGGGAGGAGAGTGCCAGGGCTGGGATTTCTCACCAGGCTGTAATTACAGACAGAGCTTGGCATGAAGAACATTACGGTCCTGATTTGGAAGGACTGTCACATCTCATCCACCACTTATTGAGCCCTGCTGATAAATGCCTTTATGTGACACAAAAAGTGATGAAACCCTGAGCTGCTCAGTCTGAAGCAGAGCTGTCTCTGTGCTCTCTGTGACACAGATCCCTCGTGGGGCCCAGCAGAAAGGAGCTTCTGATTATGGGGTTTGCATCTGATCCTTTTCTCTCTCTCATTCATTTTCTGCTATTTCCGCACTCAGTGGAAAACAAGAATTTTGCACTGCTTTGCTCCCTTCTGGATACCACGCACAGAAGAAGAGCAAATAAAACACCAAGTCTCTGAAATATATTAAAAAAAAACCCTTAAGAAACATAGAGAAGAAAATAACCCAAGATTTTAAATGGCATTTGCAAATATTAATCAGGATCTTTTGTGAAATTGCTGCCAGCTACATGGACTAAAGATGGAAAGATTCCAGCACAGCCCATGCTCAGGGAGAACACTCACCACTCCTGAGCCAGGTTACAGCCCAGCCAGAGGATGTCCTCAGAGGAACAACCCATTTCATCACTTCTCTGCCTCAGAGTAACCCTGTTAGGCAATCCCTCACCCAGGCAGAGCACGGGGATTTCTTCTTCCACTCCTTCCCCCAAAAGCAGCTTGTTTGCTTTGCTGCTGTTTGACCACCCAAACATCAGAAAAACAAAGTGTTGAAACTTTGCATGCAAGTTAACCCCCAAGGCAGCAGGAGGGAGCAAATCTCTACATCAAGTAAAAATCTCAGCTGTGAAGGTCTAAAAATAGACTTTTCTTGCCTCGGGAATTCTAGCCTTGCCTTGTGAGTCGTGGTGCTGTAGATTATTGCATTCATAATTTAAATGTTGGATGGGTATAAAATTACTGGTGTGGGAGTTATTCAATTTCTGGTAAGTACATTTACATTAAATAGTGGCTGCACATACAAAAGAGAGGAAAAGGTCCTTCCACCTCTGTTTGCCTGAAGCAGTGAGAGCATGTGCAGCCTCACAAGGCTGCTCTTGTGAACAGATAATGCTTTTTTCCTACTAAAAAACCTGATAAAGTTCACTCTGGCTGAAAGGGCACTTGTGTCTCCTCTTTGGCATAGGGCTGCTCCAGACTCATCCCTCTCCAGGCTAGAAGTGCTCCCATCTGAGCACTGCCAAGGTTGGGTGATGCTTTTAAATTAAAAGTGTAGATATTAGGGAAAAAACATTACAGTGAGCATGGTGAAAATACTAGAACAAGTTGTCCAGAGAGGTGATGGATGTCCCATGCCTGAAAGTGTTCAAGGTCAGGTTGGACAGGGTTCTGAGCAACCTGGCCTCATTGAAGGTGTCCCTGTGCATTGCAGGGGGAATGAGCCAAACCTTCTAACACAAACTATGCAATGATTCTATGACTAATTTGAGGAAATCTGAGGCTCCTTGGTTCCTTCCTCACCACACTCCTTCCTGCTTCAGTCTTCACTCCTTCTGCCTCCATGCTCCCAGAGAAGGGCTCTTTTTCCTGGCCTGTGGAAAGCCACTGCCAAAACCAAAGTGGCTGCATTTGGAGAGCCATTGCTGGACCCTGCTTGAGCTGCACATGAGGGGCTGAGCAGCTCCAGCCCTTCTGCACCTACAGCAAACAGCCCTGGCCATCCCCCACCAGAGTGTCAAGGCTCCTGGGGCACTTGATGGCCAGACAGCCTGGGGGTTTCAGTGATTTTTGTTTAGTGCTGCTGTTTTAACTCAGAGAGTGTGAGCCTCCCAATGGTGGTCATTGACATGGTGGTCAATTAGAAGTCTCCCATCAGTCGTGCCTTCTTGGACATTATTCCCAGCAGTGTAAATGCCACGGTTGGAGCCAAAATTAAGCTCTGTCAGCCAGGGAGAAACCCTCAGTCTGTGTAGATGAGGAGAGAGGCCCTGCAAATTCCCCTTCAGACTGGCAGGGCAGGAAAAACCCAAGTGTGCTTTGCACTCAGGTAAAGCGGCTTCTCCTCCTTGCAGGTTCCCATCCTTGGTGACAGGGATCCATGGAAATGAAAGGAGCCCCGGGCAGTGCTGCAGGCAGAATGGTCCTTTGCTGCTGGGAAGCCTTAGCAGGCAGCCAGCTGGCAGGGCTCCTTCCTGCTGCCGTGGGGCCGGATGGCCGGGAATGCAGGGCTTGGCACTTGGGAAGCGCTGGCATGGCCAGCCCAGCCAGGCAGACAGTGGGCATGAGCCCTCCTGCCAAAGCTCAGTGCCTGCATTTTCACCCATGGTCCAGAGCAGGGCTGTGGTTTGGGTTCAGGACATGGTTCATTTTGCATGGAAATGGGGACAAGGGGAGATTTTCGCCGTCAGGGTGAGCTGCAATTTCCACCAACTCGCCTTCGTCGTTAGAGATGCCTAATTTGACATTTAGTTTAGTTAGGGTAAAAAAGTCCATTTTTTTTAGACTGAGTCCACCTCACTCTTCTGATACCCAGTATACAAACAGAAAGCAAAATGATTCATGGTACTTTAATACAGAATAAAACAAACTCCTTCCTCCACAACAGGGTCCTTTCTTCCTCTGAAGGCCATTCTTCCACCTCATCTCTTGTTTTCTCCCATTTTCTGAAAGAGCTTCCTTGGACAAAAATAATGCTGGACATGTAAGACAACATTGTGAATATCAATGAAGGTTTTTTTCTTTTCCTTCTGCTTCCAGTTCCTTCTCTGGGCTAAAAGCAAATAGAGTCAGCTGTAGCTGACACAGAAGCTGATGAGGGAGGCACATTAGTTTGTCTGCCTGTCGGGGATTTCTTGTGTAGCAGCCTTCAGATCCAGAGCCAAACTTCCCAACTCCATCTGGGACAGGATCTGGGACAGGATCTGATTTTTTCCTTTTTGTTCATGCTCAAATATCTTATTTACTTCATTACCTTTATTCTTTTTTTTGGGTGAAATTTCATGACGAGAGCCTTTTTATACTCATTTTTTAAACCAGTCTGTAGATTGGTATAATTTATTTTGGGAAAGTTGAGATGCTAGTTTTTAAACACGGAAATTATGGAGGCACCATAAAATTAACCTGGATCTTGTTTTGATGGATATGTGTGAATTTGTAGGTTACTAATTAGTCTGTTCTAGTGGTTGCCTAGGGACCAGTGGACAGGACTTTGTTACATTAAGTACAGGAGATTATTTCAGAAAGCAACATGTGCATATAAATATTTGCTGGATCAAATGTGCTCATTTTACCAAGCTAGAGAAAACAACATGCTAAAACAGTCTATAGTGTATTGGTAAACACAGCTGACAGTTTTTACACAGTGACAGTTCTTTCTTTTTGTAGGTGTTGCTGGTTGTCACAGGGCATAGGGTTAGAATCCAGGGATTTTTTTGCAAAATTATAGGGCTGAACTGTCCTGAGCCTATTTCTGGGGTCAGTAGTTGCCTGAGCTCTCTGCTGCATTGTGAGGAGGTGGCACCCTGGCTGTCAGGGCAGTTGTCCTCGTGCTGTGAACTCTGCCAGCAGCTTTGGCAGCTCTGCCCCGTGCTGGGGGGCACCGGGCAGATGTGTCATCAGGAACACTTGGAAAATACATGGGCATGCCACAGAGAACACTTCTCTGCTGTCCCTTCACCCACAAAGCTAGCAAAATGGAGAGGGAACTGGTGCTGCCTCAGGGAAAAGCTGTGCTACTGAAACAACAGTATTGAATTCAGTGAATAATTGCATTAAATTAAATTAACCAACATCAGTAACAGCTAACCTGGGCAGCCAAAGTCTGTCTGACCTGGCACAGGAAATATCTAGAAGGAAATATCCCTTCCACTGTGGGCTGTGAGTAGCTTCCCTTCACTCTGCCTTGTGCACCCCCACCCTGCTCAGCTGCCTCACTGAGATGCTGGGGACTGAGGGAAGTTACCAAGGAAGCACTCAGGTTAAATTTTACTCCCATGTCAATTCTGATCTTGCATCAATAAGTATAATTAACTTCTATTGACTTGAGTTTCCAGAAAGAAGCCTGACATGAGCTGCTGAATTGATCTACTGCCATCACAGAGGGAAATGTGGTCCCAAGAGTACAGGGGTCACTTGCCTCGCTGCTGTACGCGCAGCTCGACTCAAATGTGGGAATTAATTCTAAATAAGGTGTTCTTGTGGCCAAGTTTGGCAAATAAACATCTATTAGGATATAAAACATAGCTGATTGATGACAGATCAGCTGGCAGCAGTGGTGCATAGGCTTTGGGAAAATAGAATTTCTTCAGATCTGCTCCTGGAACTCAGGCTGTAGTTTACGTGTACCAGCCCTCATTGGGAGGGGGTTCCTAAAAGTCAGGTTCCACAGTATCCCCAAATCCTATACAGGTGTGTGAAGGATTGTAGCTGTGATCTACCCCCATCTTCCCTGCTATGGATATGCAAAATATTCATGGACTTCCATCCCAGGGAAGATGGGGTATGAAAGCGAGCCAGTTTGGCCCAAATATTTTCATCCTGAGCACATCCTCCTGCTCATCTCTACTCAGCTCCAGGAACAGGACTTTCCAGCACTAGAAGTCATACCTGGAATTAGAATTCAGTATTCAGCAGAGGGGTACATTGCACATTCCAAAAACCCGTGGGTATGGCAGTGAGGACATGTTTTAATGGTGAACGTGGAGGTCACGGTTGGATTTGATGATTTTAAAGATGTTTTCCAACCTTAACAACCCCCTGATTCTGTGAATGTGTCTAGACTTCGTGAGAAAATAGGGTTTTAATAGCTTTCTGGCTTCCTGCAGAAATCCCCTTGAAGTCTCAAGTTTTTAAGCTTTCACAACTTTGACCACAGAGATTGTCAAAACTTTGTTTTATACTGAAGGGAAGTGGCTCAGCCCCTGAACTGCCCTCAGCTGAATGGGTGCAGCTCCCAGGGGAATTATCACTGAAGCGGAGGATACAGGCTGTTGTGTCTTTTCCTTTCCATGCTATTACAAAGAACATGCTTATTCAGCCTTTTAACAGACTGGCTATTTCTACTTATTCAGCTTTTGCCATGTTCCTCATTATTTACGGATTCCTTTTTCCCTTGAATTGCTTTTCTTCAAGGTACTGGTTAAAATTCATGTGGTTCCAGCATTACCACATTTTTCATTACAGCCTTATCAGTATTAGCAATGTCTGCTTTTTAATTTTTTTTAATATTTATTTATAACATATTAATATTTTTATATTAAATGAATTTCTGTGACTGTAGTTCTTTCACACTATCTTCCCTTTTTCAGTGCCAGCAGCTCAAAACACTCTATTACCGCCAATAGAACTCAAAATTCCTGTCTTTTAAGATGAGCTAGACTGCAGGAGGAAATCTTTATTATTTGGATTATGGAAGATTTGGATGTTTCCCATTTTGCAGAGTGGTGTCTGGCTCACTCCTGTGGGGATGCAGGAAGAGAGAGATCTTGAATTCTCTTTAATCAACTGCTTTGATAACTTGGGGCTTGTTTTCCCAGAGATATTTTGGGATTCCCATTCTGCTTTTAATTCACACTGTCCCTTAATCCAAATTATCTTTCAAATGTGGGCAAGCCCCTCACTCCTCTAAGGTGAAGCTGTTGGTGAACAGGAGCGTTGGGAGCGTTTCCAAGGACATTTGGCACAGAATTGTGAGGACACTGCTGTGTCTCTGAAAGGCTGTGGAGGCACAGGGTGCTGGGAATTCCGGCCTGGAAGAGGGACAGGCAGCACCGAGCTGAAGATGCAGGAGCCTTCACTAAAGAAATGGGTTTGGTTTTGAAACTCCCTGGCAAGGAGTCACAGGCTAAAAAGAGCTTCCCATGGCAGAGCTGAACAACTTGCCCGAACATGCTGGGACTGAGTGACTCCTTTGGCTTCTGGATGATTTGGAGGAGGAGGGAAGAAACCTTTGTTTCTGCCTACATGTAGTGGGTGATGGATTGACTGCTGACAATCAGTATTTCTGCTCCAACGTGCCACATTTCCTTGCAATATCTCTCCATCAACATCTCTAGATATTTCTGGTTTCTGTTTTGCCCTTCCTTCTTCCTAACCCATTTAGGTTTCCTAAATCTGCTGCAGTGACAAGGTTTGCCAGGATCAGTTTTCTAAGTGTTTCTCCACAGGAGGGAAGCAGTTGGGTTTATTATAGGTGGAGCTGATGGTTACACCTATGCCTGAGACAGTTGCCTGATACTTTCTACTGTAAACCCTCTGTTTAATTACTTTAAAATTGCAAAACCTTGCCAACAAGGCAAAATCTCTGTGCCACCTCCTTTAAAAGGTAACTGCTCTCCCCTCCTTGCCAGTGCAGGAGGGAGACAAATATGGAGTTAGATTCTTCTCCCTGTCCAGTTTTGGGGTTTTATGATGTTAGATTGCTAGAGATTAGGCTCTGAATATTTAACAAAGGAAGAAATTGTCAATTATCCTCATTTTTGCTAGCATGGAAATCTAGCTGAAATGGTCACAAACTACCCTGGAGAAGGATGCCCATGCCTTCAATTAAGACTTGAAAAAGCAATAAAAATTCAGTATATCTTAATCACCTAATCGGTGGATTTCCCTTGCCATGGTCCTTTTGAAGAACTCTTTCAGATCAGCTGCTTAGTCATGACAAAGGCCTGCACCACCAGAAAATAATAATTTAAATTCCCGCGCACTTTCTGTTTGTGGGGCTTTGTTGAAAAGCAGCAGTAGAAATATTTCTGTTCTTCACATTGAGCCTGTAATGTTGAGCAACCCAAGAGGGTGGCTTGAATTGGGACTTAGTGGAAAAAAATAACTTTCTAGGCAAATCAGGAAAATATTACAAAAATATTTGGAGTGATACAAAATATCCTTTAGTCCCAAAGATTTGTACTCCCTAAAAATGAGTCCAACAACTTTGGGTAAATGCAGAGGTGAAACAACATGTGGATATGGCAAGACCGGATTGAGAAGGACCAACACACATCCTTGGAACCAGCTGTGCCCACCCCAAAACACTCCTCAGTCCCAATGCGTGTGAGAAATTCCCAGTGGAGATTTCATTATATCCTTACACTTGTGCCAGAGCAAGGAGCACTATCACTGTTAATTCGTGTCTCGTATGTTGTCAGCACGTGGCTGATGGCCAGGAGCTGTCAGCCCATTTAGGAGTGAGTAATACTCCAGAATCAACAGCATGCCAGCCAAAGCATGTGGGGATGGCAGGAGGGAGCTGTGCAGCAAAGGAGTGGCTCAGATTTTGTGATCATTTTCCCCACTGCCCTTGCAGCCATTCCTTTGATAAAGAATATTTGTTTCCACCTCTGATGAACGAGTTTGTGCTGCAGAATTAATCTGCTCATCCCTATGTTTGCTTTGCACTGAGAGCTGAATCAATTGTAAGAGAAGATAATTTTGAGGATGAGTATTTGTGTCTCATCTCCCTCCTTTACTCCCTACCATTTCATTCCATATGGCTTTGTGGACCATTTCTATGGGGCTTTGGGGTATCCATTGACCTGTCTCAGAGTGACAGCACACCAAGGATGTCAGTAGGATGAAAGAATTCATAATCACAGGGATGCTGGGCCAAAACTTAAGTAATGCTGCAAATCTGCTTGATTTCATACTTGTCCTCAACAAATTGCAGCTGCTACAAGAAAATGGGTGACTGAACATCCCCAGCCAGCAAGCCACCTGGAGAGTGAGACACTGAACCTACAGGTGGGCTCTACCTGTCCTTGAGAATGGGACATTCTCCTACTAAGGTTGCGGTGAGCTCAGTATAGCGTGAAACACCAACGGCGAGCACAAATAGCCCAGAAATCAGAAGGCAGCAGCAGGCACGGTGCGATCGTTCGTGCCGGAGGGACCCCAACCCTCCGTGGGAACGAGCCCGGTGAGGCGGCCCGGGGGCTGCCGGCCCGGCTCATCTGCATAGCCCCGCCCTCATCTGCATAGCCCCGCCCTCATCTGCATATTGCCCGCGCCATTGGCCAGCGGTCTCCCGAGCGGTGGCGCGGCCCGGGGCGGTCTGTCTCGGCGCCTCATTAGCATTCGCCCCGCCTCCCAGCGGGGCGACGGGGGAGCTGATTCGTTGTTTAGGCAACGACGGGGCGCGGCCGCGCTCTGCGATTGGTGAAGCCGCCTGTCAATCCACCGCGGCCAGGGCCGCACTTCCGCCTCGGTGTCCGCGGTGCTGTCGCTGGAGCCGGTGCAGGTAACGCCGCGGGCCGGGCCCTGGGGCACCGCGCTCCGCTCCCCGCTCCGCTCCCCGGGGCTCCCGCTCCCCTCGCCGGCCCCAGCGTCTCTACAGCCCCGCTCGGGCCCGGCTCGGGGATTCCGTCCCCAGCGGGCCGCGGACCGCGCTGTCAGTGCGGCGGGGGCGGGCGGGGGAGCGGCTGCCCCAGCGGTGCGCTCCCGTCCCGGCGGCCGAGGGGGCCTTGAGCCGCCCGGGTGTCTCGGGGCGCAGCGGGCCGCAGGCCTGTGCTGCAGCGTCGGCAGCGCTGGGGTGAGGTGCTGAGCCCGTGCCCGGTGCCGTGAATCCTGCCTGGTGCTGTGGTTCTGGTGCTGAGCCGTGCCCGGTGCCGTGAATCCTGCCTGGTGCTGTGGTTCTCCTCGGTGCTGAGCCGTGCCCGGTGCCGTGGTCCCACCCCGGGCTGAGCCCTGCCCGGTTCCAGCCCATCCACGGGGCTCTCTGGGCCCGGGGAGGGAGCCGGGTTTGAAGGACGTTGCTGTGCGGAGGGTGCGAGTCAGTGCGGCTCCGTCAGCCCCAGCGCTGGGCTTTTTCTGATTTTACCGTCTTTTTTCCGATCGCTTTTGCAGCTGGGTAGTTTAGCAAAGGAGTCTACGACACCCGGCTCCCCAGAGGAATGTACTGGGCTCAGTTTCAGCGCAGTACAGGAGCCTCAAGGGGCCTTTCAGGTCACAGCTGAAGCACAGCGAGCAGTCGGGGTTTATTTGGGATTGGCTTTTTTGTTATTTTGTTTTTCAGTTACCTACTCGATGTCTCTTACAGAGCTCCTGAAAAGGAGACAAGCAAGATGGGAAAAATAGCAGGAAAAAAGGCGTTTTTTTAAATAACATGCCACCAGAACTTCTGCATGGTAATAAAGGTATAAGTTGCCATTTATTTAATTTGGTTATTGATCATGTTTGTGCTCTCTTTATGTTTGGATTTAGGAATCCTTTTGGAAGCAGTTTGTTACTGTGCAGCACTTGCAGGCCAGAATTTCAAATGTAGGTTCAAAATCACCTCCTGGCTTTTATGTGTGCCATAACCTTGTGCTCCCTCTCAGAAGTATTTGCCAAAGCGTGTTGAGCGTAAGCAGATACTTCTTCCATTTACAGTGAATTTTCTCAGCTAAATTACATAGCTTTCACTTGAGATTCCTGGAAAAGTAAAAAGGAAACATGGATCTGCAGTGTTGATTTGCACCACTCTTCCCATCGTGTTTCCTTTTCTAAGGCTTTGCATGCAAGGGAAAATAAATTTGATCATTCCAACTTAACCTTCCAGAGTTCTATAAATCCATGTTCACGTTGCCATCTGGGGGCAACCGCGTGTGTTATCAACTTAACAAACTTTACACCAGCTTGCTCAGGCACTTGTAAAACCTCAGGGCAATTTCTGGAACCAGTGACTTGGGTAACTTCCAAACATGAAGCACGAAGCACTGTGCTGTGGGATGGGAGTAGGAGAACTGGCTAAACTAGCATGGAAGCAAGAAATTCCAAGCAGTGATTTTTTTCCCCCTAAGTAACCCCTTGGGTTTTCAGTAACAGTAAACACAGCTTTTTCTTAAAATAGCTGTCAAGCCATGCAGATGTTTGACCACGTGACAGAAAGTTGAGGGCTGTCTGGGATAGGATCAGCAATGATTCTTATTGTTGCTTTCCTGAACCAACAGCTCCTCACGATGAACTTGTATTTTCAGGAAGTCCTCAAAAGGAAACACTGAGATGTATGCTGTCCAGGAAAAAATATGGCATTTTTCCTCCAGAACTGGCTCTTCAGCCATGCCAAAATAATCTTAGAAACAGAAGGCAAAAGTTTGAGATAGAAAGTGGTGATTAGACAACAAACCCTGTTCCTACAGGTGGTTGAAGACTAGATGGGATAAAGGTTTCAGTTGATGCAGTACTGAAAAGCAGTGTGGTTATTATATTATATATTGCTCACATCTTTTGGTAACTGATCACAGAAGATAGTTTTCACTCTTGGATGATTTCTTTAAGTTAGTTTTAATACTGTTACTGCTTTCCATGATACATACTTCTGGCAGGTCTTATGATTGAAACTGGTATTTCTTTCAGTCTTTCTTCTTGTGAATTCTACTGTGTGAACTTCACACATGCTGACCTAGAACAAAGGTGGAAAGCTTTACTTTCTGTTATCATAGTGTTGGCTGGAAAATGTCCCAATCAGGCTTTTTTTGCTTTGATAAGGCTATATTTTTAAATCACTGTTTGTAGTGCCAGTCAGATGATTTTTTTTTTTTTTTTTGCTGTTGTTTGAACGCAAGATTAGCCTGCAAGTATGCTGAATTTTTAAGCAGATAATTTATTGGCTTTGGTATTTGAAGTAGCTTGTCCTTGAACAAATGCAATGTTACATCATGCTGGTGATATCTAGGCCTTCTCTTTACAAGGTGCCATTTTTCTAGTCCTTCCCTCAGCATCAGTTTTGTCACCTGCATCATGGAGATTATAAGAAATACCTGTATTTGACACTGCTATGATGTTCTAAAATGCTCGGTGTTTATCTCATGTGAAGTAACTAAAATGTTTGGTTTTGGAAGAAATGCACAAAATGAGGCATGCAAAGAAGTTGTGTTAAATATGGAGTGCTAAAGAACTTGAATGTTGTTGCTGAGCTTGAAAATATGCAGCTGATCACAGGGGCATCTTCTCCAAGCTGAATAAATTGGAAAGTGAGAGCAAGGAACAAGTTGGTCACCCTGTATCTGCCACTTTGGAGATACAGGACTTTGGTGTTTTTCTTGTTGCAAAAAAAGATAGAGGTTATGCTTTATAGCTGTTCTTTATTGGGTTTTATTATTTTATGGAATAGATCACCACAGAACTTGGAATTCAAGAATTCATATCTCAGCCCTTGTGTCTTAATGATTACTGTGCAGACAAGTGTATGATGATGTAATTATTTACTCTGTATCCTTAAAGGCCTGTAGTAGCAAGTTGCAGGAGAGCAACAAGCAATTAGAATGTGTCAAGTGTGGTTTACCATAACTTTCAGTTATACTCTTTAAAAATGTATTGTTGATTCAGTGCACAAAGATAATGTCTTAATTTTCAGGATCAATAAGTGACAAGAATAGACTGAGCTTACTTAAAGTTGATTTTTTTTTCTTTCCTTAAATACAGTTACAATTGGAAATTCATTTGCTGGTCTAGACAGATCATTTAGATTAATTCAGTATATTTTATTATGCACATAATTTAATGAGACAGGTTTGTAGTAAATGCAGCAGCTCTCCATTCAGAAAATGCAGAGGCTGCAGAGTGTTGTCTTCCTGGGCTTGTTTATCCATCTGGTGGGAGGGAAGGGTGCACAAAAGGTGAATTGTCCCTGCAGCTGCAGAAACAGAGCTGGACCTTTTAGTCCTGGCCCTCTTGGTTTTATAGTCCCCAACTTGAACTGTCTTTTGCTCTGTTGGACACATAATGTCTGTGCTTGGTGTTAGACCAAATGGAAACCTTGTCTGTGGTGTTCTGTTCCAGGCCAGTTCCTTTGCTGTGCTGGTCGGTTTTGGGTAAGATAAAGGGTCTTGGGATGCTGTGAACCTCTAGGCTATTGCAAAATTTGCATGCTTAGGGTATTTGTCAAAAAAAGTGTTCTCATGACTGAATAAATAACTTCATTATGTTTTTACTAGTGTTACTTTTACACTTTTGAGTAAATTTTTTTTAGGGCTCCCAAAAGAATCTGTTGGTAGATCTCACTGTGTTTTGATTCTAGTGATAGAGGCAGTAGAGGTTGAAGGTGGTAAAGTGTGTGAATTCTGAGGTGTCTCTGGTTCATGTGGCTCCCTTCAGCTCACTAACTCACTAACCAGCTCCCTCTGCTCCCTGCAAAGGTCAGGGCAATCAAGCGAGGATGAGAATCCCTTTAATAGCTCTCCATTAGGAAACCTGTGTGTGTTAAGGCTGCAGAGAAATTCTCTCACCAGCCTGATCATAAGGGGCTCTTCAGCAGCGTGTGCTGACTGAAAGGAGAACTTTTTCAGGAGAGCAGAGCTGCCCCGTGCATGGGTTTTGTACTAGAACAATGAAGCTGTTGAGTGGTTGTTTAATAGTGGAACAAAAATGTCACCCATCTTCAGAGGTGTAAATATTTGTTTACTTGCTCTTGTTTTGTTTTAAACAAAGTGATGTTCACATTTTGTTACCCAAGTGGGTTAATGTTACTGAGCAAGTAGCTGGGTGGGTTCTTTATTGAAACTGGACTCCAAATGGAGGTATTTGTCCTGTCTTGAGGAGTCAAAGTTAATTTTGTTTTATTTTTTTAATATCTTGACAACAGCAAACATAGCAGCAACCTTATAATGGAATCCCTTAGGTATTTCCTGTAAATGCAGCTTTAAAGGAAATTCAATCACAGCATAAACTCTTGACTTCCTAAAGCTTTTGCAAATTTGTTGTATCATCTTAAAACCCCTTCACAAATAGTCTGTTAGCTGTGTGCATGAGCTTGTGCTGTGGAATCTGAGTGTATGAGGAGTTGGTGGTAGGCATAAAAATATGGTTTCTTACAGTGTAGGGCTCTGCACTGGGTTAGTCACTGTCGTCCTCCTGCTTTATTTGCAATGTAATTGCTGTCACAATTGCCTAAGAGGCTCTGTGAAAATTCTTTGCGAAATACCTTGTACAGAATAAATGTAAACCTGCACCTGTGTGGAGAGAATGAGTCCACAGAGACAAAGCTGCTTTTCAGGAGCAGGATCTATAAACTTAAACATGTAACTGTTTTCACTGTTCTAGGGGTTTTCTCCAGTGATGTTTTATGCTATAACTGTCTTCACGTTCATGAGCTTCAGCGATCAGTTTGCAGGGGTGGTTGCATTATGATAAGAAATACCCAAGCAGCCTTAATTTTGCCTTGAAGTGTTCATAAATGGTTAGTTGTATATCTGCTGACACTTGTGTCCAAATCCACTGTGCTTGGAGTTCTTGATTACTTCCCACCTTATCTCTTACAAGTAAGATAAAATAGATCCCCAGGAAACAACTAAGAAGTAACTTGCTTTACAATATAGTATTGAATGATTTATTTTTTTTACCAGTGTGGCTAGAAATAAGCTGATTTATCACTCCTGATCAAACCTAGCATTATGCATCATGTGTGGAGGGGTGTGCAGAACAGAATTTTGTCATTTTTTACAATCATGGGCCATGAAATAGTTTCCAAGGGAAAGTTAAAGAGTCTGAAAAATGCTGTACCAGATGCTCTTGATGGAAAAAAGTCTCAGATATTGAGGTAGTGTTAAGAAGGGAGAACATTTACACAATTCTGCATGAATTTCAATGAAGTGTTTTGCATCAGAAAATATTAATCTGCTGGAATCAAGTTTCCTTGGTCTGTTTGTTAGATTTGAAGGAAGTTCTAGAAGCCAGTATCCTTGGCAGTAGAACAGAATTTTTGGCTGAAAAGAAAGTGGGGAATAGCCATTGGTTCCATAGGTAATTGAGCGCTATTCTGGGAGGATATTTTCTGTCTGGTTTCATCTTTACAATTTTTATGTTAAATAAATAGTACTTCTGGTAGCATCACTGGAGCTTAGTGCTGGGGGCAATGATTAGGCAATGATTAGTGTGTAGGACAATTATTGTCATTTGTTCTGATGCAGAAACAAGTTTTGTGACCTTTACTCCTTTGAAAGCCAGACTTGTAGTGTTTCAGTTGTCTCTTAATTCCTGTGAAGCATCACCAAAAATTGGTATTTCTGAGAGGACAGAACATGGTTCTGCTTGCCAGAAATTGTTCAGCTCATTTGTTCAAAGCTAACCTTTCAGATGTTCAGTTTGTTGTCATCATTGTTTCAAGTGCTGGCACTGCTCTGTCCCCAGGCCATTTAATAACTCATAACTACATAAAAACCTGTGGTAGGGACAGCTGCAATCTCCAAAGAAATGGAGAATTGACATTGGGCTGGGTGTTCAGCTGATCCTCTCCACTCAGCCTCTCTGCACTTTATTTTACAGATTTGAGAAGGAAGTTGCCCTTCTCTTGCTGTGTTTGCAGAGAGCTTTATCTTGCCAAGATATCTGGAAGATGGTATTACATTCAAACTTTGGAGTAAGAAACAAATCTCAATTGGTAGAGAAAATCCTCTTCTGGATTCTGCTGTTCTCTGGCTGATGAGATTTTGAGTGCATAACAGTTAATCTAAATTGCCAATTAAATTGCTTCTCGGCTAATTTTTGTAGATGTTTTAGATCCAATGTTGCTGGTAACCTAATTTCATGAGTCAATTAGGATTCATCCTTGCTGAAGCTTTCATTCAAAGATGAAACACTGCAGTTTGATGTTTTCAGGAGATGTGTATGAATCAAACACACATGAATATTTATCTTACAGTTCAAGGTATTTATTTCTGTCCCTTGAAGTACTACAGCTATGTTTTATTTCAGCTGGCAACTCAAGAGATGATGGGGTTGGCTCTTATTCCACCAGTCATGTTGTAGACTGTTGGGATTTTTGTTCTCCTTAGTTTTCCCATTTTATGTTTTTGGTGTTAGTGTGAAGGATGTGGATGTTTGATTTTCTGCTGGCTCTTGGGGCATCTCTTTCTGGATAGAGGGTGCATCCTGAGCCCAGGATATCACAGAATGGTTTGGGTTGGAAGGTGCCTTAAAGCTCATCCCATTCCACCCCCTGCCATGGGTGGGGACATCTCCCACTATCCCAGGTTGCTCCAAGCCCTGTCCAGCCTGGCCAGGAACACTTCCAGGGATGCAGGGGCAGCCACAGCTGGTCTGGGCACCCTGTGCCAGGGCCTGCCCACCCTCATGGGAAGAATTCAATACAATCTGAACCTGCCCTCTGTCAGTTTGAAAGTTCACATTCCCCCTTGTCATATCCAAGTAATAAAAATGGTTTTCGTGGGGAAGGTCCCAAGTGACTCTTTTTTTCCCGTATTCTTAATTGCTTATAATTGTTCTCTTTTCACGTTAAAAAACTTAATTTGCTGTGGAAGTGCACATCCAACAAAACTTTGTTAGGCATTTGAAAAAGCTGATGAATGTGCTAGTTCATGAATTCTTCGATGGCACTCTAATTCCAGTGTATTGAACTCCTAACACCCTACCTGCTCGTGCTGGTGAACCTCTGTGGTTATTTCCATGGCTGCTGATTGATTCTGGACTTGATTTTACTTAAATGCTCCTGGATTTCACAAGTGGATTCAGTATCTGTGTAATGAATAGGACCAAGTATTTTAAATGTTGTGTAGAGCTAGAACATGTGTTTTCAAAGAAAAAAAAAATAGATTTTTTAATTTAGCAGGGTGATGTCAGCAAAGCTTTCCAGAATTGCTGCATGATGAGAAATTTCAGCTTGAGGTCTGGAGGAAAAAGGCACTGCAGCTGTCCCCAGCCTGCTTCAAACCTGAGCTTGCTGAGCCACATTCCAGCCCAGTGAGCCACTCATTGTAAATGCTGGTCTTTCTATAGAAATGTAAATTTTTATTTAAGGAGGAGTAACTTTCGGTTATCCAGCTGGGTCTTTGTTGAGGATTAACCTGGAAGAACGAGTTAGTATGGAGGAGCTAGTCGAATTAATTTGGTCAGGGTAGTTGCAGGTTTAAACTCTTACAGGGCTACAAGTTTTTGGGATTCTTTTATTGTTGTATAATTTCCTGGTGACAGAAGAAGAAGCTGGTTGTTTTTATTATTTTTCTCCAGAAAAATGAAATTTGAGAAGGAACAAGCCTACAAGGTGACAAACTGAGGGATTAGTAATTTACCAAGATAAAGGCTGTGGATTCCCCCACGCTAGTTTTGGAGAGCAGCCATGAAGGTGGAATGCACATCTCCTCTCAGAGAGATGCTCACATGCACATCACAGAATGCGTGGAGCAAATTAGGCAGTTTATAAAGTGATTTGCAGAGGCTTGCGCTTTTGTTGTCCTGGTTTTAAAAATAAGTTCAAGTGGGAGGAAATGATTTTAAATAGGAACTGTGCAAAGTCTGGAGCAGACATTTCTGGAAGAGGGTTTGTGTACCTTCTACTGCTGGGGGCTGTGACCTTGTAGGGGGCACAGAGCTGTGGAAAGCAGAGCGTGTTCCTGGCAGCCAGCTCACCTGGTGTGTGTCACTGCCGAGTGACAGGGTCAGCTCTGTGCCTGACAGACCACTTTGGGTGACATTATTCACAACCAGCTGATTGACAGATCCTTCCTTGGTCATGGGACCTTGGCTGGGGCTGTGGGTGGTGTGGATAGTTTATTACACTCTGTGCATCACTGGGATCACTGGGGATCACTGGGAGAAGAGAGTTTGCTCCCGTGCTCCTCTTGGGACCTGTCTCATGTTTAGGAACATCCCTTTCTGTTTGTTCCCTCTCCTGTGACAGATGTAGTTCTGGAAGGCAGGATGTCAATCCGAGTAATTCCCTCCCCTCTGTAGAACCTATTTCAAGGTGTGCTGTGGATGTGTTTTTGCAGTTTTTACTTCAGCTGCATGCTTTGATTTGCCTTTGCAAAATCCTGACATCCTTTAAGAAAGGGGCTGTCCGTAGTCATCAGTCAGGAATATGTGACCATTTCTGGTGAACTGTGAGAATTTAAAGGAGTTTTAATGATTATCACAGAATTTTAGGATGGTTTGAGTTGGAAGGGGCCTTAAAGCTCATCTCATTCCATGCCCCAGCCATGGGCAGGGACACCTCCCACTATCCCACATTTCTCTGAGCCCTGTCCAGCCTGGCCTTGGACACTTCCAGGGATGGGGCAGCTACAGTTTCTCTGGGCACCCTGTGCCAGGGCCTCCCTACCCTCACAGGGAGGATTTTTTTTCCAATATTTAATCTAAACTTGCTCTCTGTCAGTGTAAAGCCATTCCTGCTTGTCCTGTCACTACATGCTCTTGTAAAAAATCCCTCTCCACCTTTCCTGTACGCTCCCTTCAGGTAACCTGCTTTTGAGTTGTTGTGTAGTACCAATGACACTTTATAACAGCAAACATACAAAATTAAAAATAAGCGTAGTCATTTGTACTCATGCACACAAATCCCATAATAAATCAAATTAGTTCACACCAATCAATAGCCTTAAAATATGAGGAAGTAGATAAGCTTTGTTGCTTATTTGTGTAAACCACAAAATCTGAACTGGTTGTGGCCCGGGGTGTGTTGTCATCATTAAATGAGGAATTTCCATTTCTCTTAAGGCGCCTCTACTTTTCCCTGTTATTGATGAGATGGCTTGGTGAGTGCAGCTGGGCTGAGATCCCCAGGAAAAGCACATTTTGGGGTGTCTGTGCCTTGGGCACCCAGGCTTAGCCCCTTGGCCCTGCCTGAAAAGTGAAGCCCACTAAGATAATTTTAGGCTTTAAACTAGCAAACCTCAACTGCTGAAACAGAGTTCTCTCAACAACTGAAGTCTGTGTGGAAACCTGTTTGTTACATTCCTAATGATGACTGTGTAGGCAAGAAAATGTCCAAATAGGCTTTGTGTTTGTTCTACACTATGGGACTGAAAGGTGAGACCATGATAGGATGTTTTTGCCTTATGAAAGATTTTCCAGGACAGCAGCTGATCCTGAGCTCCTGAAGGTCTGTCTGATACAGGAGTGTTGCACCCTTCCTTCTGTGGCAATTTTGATAAAAGTTACTGACCACAGTTGTTGGTGTGCAAGTGAATTCTTCTGGGAACATCAGGAACATGGAGGAGGAAATACAGATTATAGATGCTGAATTTGAAGCAACCAGGATGTTTTTGTCTTTTGGTATTTCAGCCTATTTGAAAGTAACTTTTGCTGTTGCTCTTAGTAAGTGAACAGTATTTAATCCCAACTTTTTGGCTCATAAAATCTGAATGCTGTTATCACTGTGTGTTCAGCTGCATGCAAATTCATGTTAATCTCTGCTATATAAAAGAACTGAATGTAAAAGAAGTGATATAAGCGTGAAGTTATTCCTAGTGTAACTCAGCAAAATATATTCTTTTATCCTTTTTAAAATGTTCCTAGCACCCTAGGACAATTTGTGACTGTTATTTAAAGCGACTTTAATGAATATTTTGTATATAACTTACAGGCATATGATTGAACTTTCTCATTTTCAAATAGCAGTGACCTTCAGGTGTGGTGTGAAGTAGATGTCAGGAGAGCACAACATAACTCTGCTTTTCATTTGTCTTTGATTCTGGTCACTTCATTTGTGCTTGGTGAGTGTTTTTATGGGAAAGCTGTCTCTGAAGTGAAACTGTTCACTGTGGGATGTAGTTCCACTTCACAAAGCCTTTTGTAATGCAATTATTATTGTGCAGGAGAGGGGAGAGGAAAAAATGGCATTCATCTGTATGACCTTATTTATTCTAAGTTTCTTTAATGATATTTGACAGTTTTTTAAGTCATAATTTTTTTTTCTAAGCGCCTTCCATACAGGCTAACACGAAAAGGAAAGGTGAAAGAAAACATGGAGAAAATAATGTAGTTGTAGTGCTGATCATGAGGGGGCTGTATTTGTATATCTATGAGTTCCTTCTGGAAATACTGGCTGCTGTTTTGCTAGAAGGATGCAGCGCTTGCAGACAATTGAAACCATAAATGTCTTGCATCTTCAAAGATAATTGGAGGGTGAGGACTTGTAAATATGATATTGCTGGTGCACAGATTGATATAAAATCTTATCATAGCAAGGAAATTGGAGGTTCCTAAAGGAAAAGTGACAAACTGAAATACCTGGCCTTGAAAGATGTAAAATAATTCAAGGCAAACACTAAATTCATTAACTTAGATGAGTTCTGTAATGGGCTGGTTTAGCTTCTTCTTCTGAATGGACAGTTAGAAGAACTGTATGTATGTGAGACATTCAAACAGCTTTTGTTCTGGGCAGTGAAGGGAAAAAGACTTGACACATTCTGGTTTCTTGCAGAGAAGAAGAAGGAATTGGCTTCAAATGTGGTAAACTCTTCTCCTATGAGCAGAGTGCACTTCTGGCTTTGTTTCTCTTAATTAGAATGGAATTGTGCAAGTTATAATTACTCTGGAGAAACTACTGTCACAAAAGCAGTGGAATCTTCAGGATCAGAAAAAATTGAGACTGACAGATTGAGGTTGTTTTGGAGGAGGTATCGATAGCATTGCCATGCTGTCATTTATTGCTGTGTACTTGGTTCTTGTTGGAACCTGGTGAACATTTGTAAGAGTGGAAACGGAATTTTCTCATTCTTCTCCTTAAACTAGAATTGGGTGAGGTAAAAATGTTTGCGTTACACCATTGCCAATCATCTGGAAAAAATCTAATTTAGTGTATCCATAAAGTAGAGCTGGATTGCTACATAAATCTGTCAGTTATTTGCAGAGTGCGTGGTTCTGCTGAGGAAAAGTTTGTTGGTTCTTTACATTCCTTCTAGAAGGAAAAATCTCCAGTTGTCTCTTCAAAAGTGCATAGCAGTAGCCTGGTGAAACTTCTCTCAGGGTCCCTACATAGTGATTGCATGATGTACAGTCAGGCCCAACATTTTCATGCAGTGGTCAGATTTTGAGATACAAAGGTTCTTTCTTGTTCCCAGCTTTCTTGGTTAAGGATGCAGGAAGGCTTATCCTCTTGCTAAGGAGAATTTTTGGTTTGCCAGCTGGCTTTTTCTTCTGTCAGTTCTCTGCTCCTTCTAGCTGTACTTGCCTGAAATTTACCTTGCTGTAAATAAGATATATTTTACAGTAATGTATATGAAGTATTTATACAGAGAGAAGTGTGGCACTTCTCTCAGCTGTTCTTGTGGCAGGTAATAGTTGTCTTCAAAATTGCTGTGGTATCAAAGATAGCTGTTTACTTATGAATGCAAAAATCCATCTTTTGCTGTGGGAAGAAACAGGAAAATTAGTGTTTGTCAAGTGAGAGTGTTTGTGCACAGGAGAACTGTGGAAGCTGCTAATTTTGTTTCCCTGTCTTGTCAAATAGATCCTCTAAAGCAGCTGGATATTGCAGAAGAAGACTCTGACAGCACACAGATATTTAATCTCTAAATCAAGTTCAACGATGCATTAGAGGAAGCTGCACTGGCTGCACAGAGATTTCACACTGAAGGATGAACAGTGAAGAAGAGTTTTATGATGCCGTTACGGGTGAGTGATGGGCACAGTGCCAAGGGGAAGAAAACCCCTATAAATTGCATTGTGTGTGTTGTAATATACGGCTGTTAATAGTAAATCAAAAGTAAACTTGTGTTGGTGAAACTTGTAGTGCTGTCTTCTGAAAGCAGAAAGGGAAAATTATAACTCATGTTCAGGCTTGGAAATGAGGGTTTTTTTTGTTAAAGCTTAATTCTGGTTATTATTTTATCACTGTAACAGTCCTTTAGTGTCTAGGTCTTGCTTTCATTTTCTATGGAAAGCAATTCAATAGCAGCTGGAGAAGTAATGCTTTTAAGACCCTTTGAAAGGTGAAATATTTTCTGTGGGTTGTTTTTATTGTTATTTTATTCTTTTTTTTTATTTTCAAAAACCTTTATCCTAAAGAATTGAAGTGGATAATGTTTTTCTGGTTAGAAACAAATTACTGTAAAGTATGTTTTCAAGCTAGGGAGCAAAACATCTTTGCAATCCTGTTTTTTCTAAAGAAAGCAAACATGAAGCACTTCACACTTGAGCAGTGTATCAAATAGTACTTTACTTTGAACTAATAAGGATGAATAATCATTTGTAAGAACTTTAGATGGTTTTAGTGGTGAAATAAAATGCTTAAAGTATGTTAATACAAAGGAAATCCTCTCAAAGATGTCAAACAATTTTAAAGTCTTCCACTGAAATGTCTCTTGAGCAGTCGTGTAGCAGAGGTGAAATGAGAAATACTGAGTGTACAGCAGTTAATGTAAAATCACAGGGACGAAAAGAGAATAATGGTCAGTGTGAAAGCTGAAGGAATGGAAGTAGCATCGTAGATAGAGGGGGTAAGGTAGGCTTAGACATGGTTGGTTGGAAATTCATGTGAGGAGTAAACAGAGGGGGCTGGGTGAAGCAGTGTGACTGACAGCAGACTGTACAGGACTTGTCACAACTGTGTCACAGAGAAGGAAATTTAGTTTGCATTCATGCCAGCTAGGTGTGATGGGGACTAGTACTCCAAATTCATCTGTAAAATCAAACCTTTGTACCATGGAAGTCTTGAAAACACAGTGGGTTGTTTCTGTATGTTGTTAGTAATCTTTCAGTTGCAAGAGCTCAGGGTCACTGCCATAAATGAACTACACTTTTTTTTTCCACTGGAGAAGGTGTGAAAAAAAATGTGCATCTAAGCATGAGGTCTGATATACAGCTTTGATGGTGATGCATTCCTTTGTCCCTTGCTGCAGAACTGCACAGCCCTCCATGTTTGACTCATCTGCATTTAGACACTCTGGTTTTGTCCTCTTTCCTCTTCTTTTTCCCCTCTACCTCAAAAGGTTGATTCCCCTGCAATGCTGCCAGTGATGGTGACTGAGCTATTGTGCATGAGCTGTTCTTGTACCTGCAGTTGTGGCTGACTCTGCTCAGATCTGGGGTGTTGTGTATCAGTTCTCTGAGCACTCCTTGTTCCATCCTCATCTTATTCTTCCTCAGGGGAGGATGTGCTGGCAGGAGATAAGTTTATATATATATATGTTATATGTGTTCCCTTGGAGCCTGGTACTTGGTTTAAGAGGAGTGCTAAGCTTAGAATACTTTGCTTCATATTTGTTGTCCCTCAGGACTGTCTTTAAGGACAGGTGCTCAGTCCCTTTCTCCTGCTGGATTTTAGGAGATGCTGACAGTTTGATGAGTTACTTGCACAGACCTAGTGAAGTCAGACCTAGTTCTTTGTAGCTGTGTCTTGTCTAGGTCAGAAATGTGATGCAGGGAACAGCTGTAAATGGGCCTCTCTGCATTTGTGTTCCTGGCTGCTGGTGTCTGTAGTAACTCTGCTCCTGTTAACACTGTGTATCTTTCACATGGTGCTTTAGTGAATTTTTTAGGTGTTAATGGGTCCTGGTAGTGCCTGCCTGTCTCTTAGTGTTTTAATGGTCTGGACATGGTAGGTGTAGGCACAGTACTGCCAGGAGATCAAGTCCATAGTCAAGGTCTCTTCTGAGCTTCCAGGTTTCCCAGTGAAAACTTCAGGATTTGGGCTTCCAAATTTTGATTAAAAAAAATGAAATGCCCTTCACAGCCTCCTCAGTCTGCTCTTTCTAAGGATGCTCTCCTTGTTGTTAGGTCAGATCAGTAGAAGAGCAGAAGCTGCCTTTAGCTGTGCTTGTTCTGCTCAAAGTCTAGGATTGGGATGTGGCTGCCAGAAATGAGCACGTTTTGCAGCTGTGTTTTAGTGTTGAGATGAAAACAGAGTGTGCACCATACTTTTCTCTTGCTCCTGGGCCTTGGTTTTCCTAGAGGGAGCTGTGATGTGTTCCCAGAGTTCACTGATTTTAGGAATTGAGTACTGTGGTTTGTGTCCTGTAGGGAGTAAACCAGGCTTAGAGCACTTGGACTCTGTGGAGTTACTCTGCAGCACTCTCAGCAGCAGCCCAGGTAGTTTCCTGCCTCCTTTAAGGCAGTATGGGCTCACTGCTTGAGGAAGTCACAGCTTTTTTATAGTTACTTATTATTGATAACCACTTCTAGAATATTAATTTCTCCTAGGGAGACCCCTGAGTTTTGTTGTGGTGGATTTAACTCCTTGGCTGAGAAGTTTCCTGCTTCTGACATGCCATCTCATCCAAGAGACATGCTCATGGGAGGGAATTGTGTGCTGTGTGGTTGGGAATCATCCTCCTGGCAGATGGTTTGTCCCTGACTGGATGATGATGGCACTTGTGGAGGTGCAGCATGGACGGGGGTATCGATGAATCGAGGGGATGAATGGAGTTGGTGACAAAGAGAGCTTCCTTGGGAGAAGTTCTTTGCAGTCAGAGGTTATTAACATTGCTGACACTTGACAGCCTTGCCTCATAAATGAGTACTCCCCTTGGGAATCCCTTGAGAATGTTACCTGTGATCTCACTTAATTCCAGACATCACAGCTGTCAAGAATTTTTTCTCAGATTCCAGTAGAAGCCTTCTATGAGACAAGATCATGATAAATGTGGTCAATCCTTTGATGAATTTCAGATTCTTTGAAATTTTCTGTGAGACAAGGAGCATATAGCTTTGATCTATGTCACCTTGGGTGTGTTAATGTCATCACAGACTTTTTATAAAGTCTGTGCCTCTTTTAGAGTTATATCCTTCCTTAATATTGTCAGGTATCTTTTTGCCAAAGGGTTTTGTGAAAGGGTTGCCACAAAGCAGGAAAATACCTGGCTATTTGCCAGGGCAATTTATTTTTGAGAAGATGGATAGTTTAATTTTGCTTTTTAAAATATTAGCCTGTGGTTCCATGGAAATCTGTTCTGTGCCCATGAGGCTCAGCTGGTTCATCCAGCCAGGTGTATTTGTTGTTCTCTGTTGCTTTCTCGTGGGGAGCAGGAAGTGAGGTTATCTGCCAAACTGATACATTTCCATTATATCTGGATCAGACTGAATCAATGGCTGTGTAAGTATTCAGATGTTGTGAAAGGCCAGCCTGCCTCCCGTCAGCTCCAGCTTGTGACTGTGGCCTTATTTTGGAAAGTGAGAATGGTTAATTTCTGACAAAGAAAAATACCTCTTGCTCCACTTGCTGCCTACACTTCCAGCTGTTTATCCCTATTCCTTGTGCCTTTTTTAGCTCTGAATGCTCTCAGTACCAAGGTATTTCTATTCCCTTTCTGCCTTGGCTGACAAGGCTTAATTGGTACTTAGGGAAGTTGCTGACTGTCCAAAGGGGAGGTCTCGTGTCTCTGTCTGTGACTCACAGAACCAGGGCCTCTGCTGCCTTGGCTGATGTGCAGCACAGTCTGAGTGGACTTGTTTCATTTGCAGGATGTGGAAGAGGAAGGCTAAGAGAACTAAAGTTACTGGCAAGTCACTTTTCTTTAAGCTCTTGAAGTAGATTTATGTTGGCACCCAACTTAAATATTTTACTTTGAAAATTTGAGACTTTTTAAAAGCTTTTGTTTCACTCTTAACACATGTAAGTGGAACTTCTGATTAAGCTAATTATTGACATTGTATTTCTGTCTGTAGTCCCCTATCCTCCTTTTAAATGTCCATTTTTACCTTCACTCCCAGTGGCTTTTCAGTATGAAAACTGTCCTGTAAGTAACTCTTACCTACTTGGTTTCTCAAGTTCAAAGCTTTACTGGCAGCTGGTGTAAGGTTCTTTTTGGAACTTAGAAAAACTACAACAAATCATTTCTCTAAGCTGTTTTTCTTCCAGCTATACCTCCTCTCTGAAGAACAGTGTCTGGATAGTTCTTCATAGAGCTATAATACCTAGAACTTCACTGAGAAGTATCTTCTGAGACTTTCTCAATGGGCTTGTAGTGGATAAGTCATGTGATGCTAAGGTTGAAAGTGTAGTTGAAAGTCTGTGATTATCTGGCTGTGTACCACAGTGGTTTTGTTGTTTTGGAATTTTTTTAAGTAATTAGGTAGAAGTGCAATCTAATAAAAGCAAACTTACCCTTCTGATGTACTTCCTTTTCTGGAGCAAGGATTTAATTTTAGTTGTTTGTCTGTAAGACATTCATTTGAATTGGCATTTATTTACTTACCAATGACATATTATTGTCCATAAATAATATATATACCTGAATCTAAATTCCTGTTGTGCTTTACAGGAACAGGACAGAACAGGAAAAAATTCTGAATTGTAGGAAACAGAAAAACTACTGTGGATAGCACAGTGACCATTGATAGGATTTGCAGGGTTTCAGGTACAATGTAAAGACTGAAATTACAGTAATATTTTTCAGAACAATTCCTCTGTAATCCAGTGGACTATTCCTGTTGTGAAGCATTACTTTTACATTTAGGAGTGTTTATCTCGTTGAAGTGCTGCTGTTCCTTACATTGTGTGAGCTTGATCAGTTTTTTGGGTGAGGGCACATGTACCAGGAAGCTTACACTTTTTTTCCCCAACTTTATAGTTAAACTAATGAGTTATTTTGCTGCTTGTACTGTAAAAGGTTCAAACAAAGCTAATACATGGTTAAAAATACTATTTTAAAATCATAAATATTTTGTTGTGAGTTGACTGAAGGTTTTTTTAAGACAGGTGTTTCAGGGTAGTCTTCATTTTAATGACCTGAATCTATATGTGACTGTCATGCTTTCCAGTTGAGTACTAAGAAGTTGTGGTTATTGCTGTGTAATTACATTCTTGTGACATCAAAATGTAGGAGACAGGGCAAGACATGACATCACCCATTACACCTGCTGTTTACCAGATAAGATCATATCAGTGGGACTTCCTGGTGCAGTTCTGAAGGCTCTTGCCATGGTCTTGATCCCTGAAAAAAGTGCAGCTTTTTGTTTCTGGAATGTGTGCCTTGCATGAATTGCTCTAATACAGCAAAGGCAGCCATTGAAGAAGTTAAAACAAAGTTGAAATACTACTTTTTCAAAAAGTTAATGGCAGAGGATCACAGCATTTTAGTCTATTTAAAATTGAAATGGAAATAATCTTTGTCACAACTGATTTCTTTACTCCATTAGAGTGTTTACAGGCTTTGTAATGTTTCAGAATCTTTCTGTACCCACAGCTGGACTCTGGGACAGGCTGTAACTGAGTGTGATGGCAGCTCAGCACAAAGACAAGTGGCTGCCCAGGTTGTGACTGCTGAATTAAGGAATGCAAGAATTGTTATGTATTCCTTCAAACCATGGCAAAAATTGTATGCCAGCAAATACCCATGTTTTCCTGTTGCTTTTTGATTCTGATTCTTAAATTGGAAGCTGGAAACTAAAGTCTTTCTTGAGGAAGAATTGACCCTTTTGACACTCAGAAACCACTTAATGATCTTAGAAATAATTTCAGCACAGATATTCCTTTATTACATTGAACAATCAGCAGTTGTGAAGGATTGTATTAATTGATCATTTCAGGGTGCTCTGTGGTGATGCTGTTGTGGTTTACAAATGTTTTGTTTGCAGTCAGTCTGGGTAGCAGCACTGAGGGGAGGCCTCTTGCTGCTGATTGAGACCAAGGGTGTGTGTAGAGGTGCATAGAATGCTTTTAAAATCTTCTTATTCAAAGCCAAATGCAAAAATTGACATTATTTTTATTACTATTTGTGTAATTTATGTTACTAAAAAATAAAATCATTAGACTGGAATCTTAGATTGTTGGTTTAGTCCAACTTTTACTTAGGGCTGCTTGAAACAGAGGTTTGTGTTCTGCAGATTCCTGGTGGTTTAACATTTTTGGGATTAAAGCTGTTCCAAGCATATTGCTGCAAGCTGGGTATGGTTACAATGGGGTTTCCAGTAGCTCTTGACCAAGTGGGTGGATTTGGGACATAGGAAATGCAGCCACCTCCTGTAGGTACTGCTGTGGGTCACTTGCAGAGCTGAGGGAATGGTTCATCCTGGTCTCCACATGTTCCTGCTGCAGACATTAGGGAAGTGTTACATGGTTTGCACATATGGGTGGCAAAAAGAGCTTTGAAATTTTACATTTCTGTGGTTCCAGTTGCCTGGGTGTTTGCCCCTTCATTGTGAAATGGCCATTTTCTCTTTTCTCTTTTTCTCCTTGTCTATTAGCAGTATAAGTTTAATTTATTTAAGGTCTTTGAGGAAAACTACAAACTGAACCAAATTATTGTAATTACACTGCAGCTCTGAAAAAGAGACAATGCAGCTAATCTGATTAGGGGCTACTTGAGAGCTTTTAAGATTCTAAATTAGTTTTATATTCAGCAGTGTGAAAAATGATAATTCTTGATTCTAATGCAATAATTGGCTCATAATACTCCTGGAAATTAGGTCACTTAATAAAGGGTTTTCACTCTGATACTGTTTGAAATAAACTAACCTGGTCTAAGTGTCCTTCAGGTGCAAAATGTGAATGGCACTCTGTCATGGTAAGGTTCCTGAGAAAACTGTTACCTTTTGGGTTTTATACAGGCTTTGATTCCGACAATTCTTCAGGAGACTTTTCAGAAGCAAATCATAAAGTTCCAGAAATGCTTGATCTAGATCCACATCAAAGCAATAGGACTGGAAAGCATAATGGAGAGACAGAGATACAAGAAAATGGGATTAAGAGACACAGGTAAACACATAGAACTGCATAGGAGATGAGAGGTGAGCATGTGCTGGCTCATGGCTTTTGGGGAGGTGCTGTTCTCATGGGAGAGGGTAATTCTCTGGAATTGAAAAGTCATTTCACGTGTCTTCTTCCTGTGCCAAGTCTGGGGTGATGCTTTGCTTCCTTTTTAAGTTGCTTCCATACCTGCAAAAGAAAATAGCTTTAATGGGCTGATAATGACAGCTGGATTATTTTTCCATTACAGGACATCATTACCTGCCCCAATGTTTTCTAGAAGTGATTTTAGTGTGTGGAGCATATTAAAAAAATGCATTGGACTGGTAAGTTAGTTTGGATGAAGCATCTGTGTTAGGTCTCCTAATGTCAGCTGGTTAGTTTTGTTGCTTAAACATCAAGACACAGAGTAACACCTGGTGCATTTTTCTTTCTTTTCACTAGGAAACAATTTTAAACTGCAACTGTAAATCTCAACATTAATTTATTAACAGTACTTTTTCCATATCTTCTTTAGCTGTTAGAGCATGTGGATTGGCATTTCTGAAACTGTCCTTTAAGAACTAGGCTAAAGCCATTAAAATATAGTCGAATATGTTTGACACAATGCTCTCCTATCTGCTTTTTTATTCTTTACTTAGCAAAATGTGATTTAGGGCTTTATTTTATTAATTCAAGTCATCTAGGAGATACGGCTGTACCCTCAAAACTCCTTTTGGTAGGATGAGTTACCCATCTACTAGAACCTTTTACTTGGACCAAATCAGTTTTAGTCTGTTAAGGTTAACATTTTTCTTCCCTCACTGCGTGTGCTGAAGTGAGGAAAATGTTGCATTAGTTTCATCTGGTGGCCTTCTGCTTTCTCTTAAGTTTTAAGCACTTACATTAATGCTTTCATGCTCAGTCACGAGTGCAATTTTGTAATTAAACAGCCAAATTTGCTTGGTATTGTAAAAGACTGGGAGAATTGGAAATCTCTGCGTGAACTTCACGTCTGTCTTGTATCCACATGTGAAACCAGAAATGGTCTGACACAAATAACAGGTTGCTTAAATAAAGTCACTAAAATCTGTTAGAGCAATTCAGGTACCATTCTTTATGTAACTGTTCCTTTCAAAAAATAATTTGTGGTTGCTGCAGTACAATAGATAGATTTTATGCAAATAAGCATGTGAGGGTTTCCAAGGAGTGTGTGGCACTTCAGCATCAGCACAGAGCAGGGTTAGCACATTATTGCTGCTACCTGTGGAGATTTTAACCTCTTCTGCTTTACACAGACCACAGCAGAGAAGGTAACATTCTCTGGGAATTTATTAAGTTAGCTGGGTCAATGTTTTAAGTTGTTAGTTGAGATTGCAAGTAGGGTTCTGCAGTGCTTCCAGCCCCTTCCAGCTGTAGCATTTAGAGGTCTGCTCCAGGCTTGCCAAATATCTTTTGAGTAATACTATAAATAAACTCACCCACAACTTATTTTGAAAATTCTTGTTGTTGCCAGTTGTTAACTTAATGTTGTGTCTAAGAAGTGAACCTGCCCTTTGGTTATGTAGGAGCTGTCCAAGATTACGATGCCCATTGTCTTCAATGAGCCCTTGAGTTTCCTTCAAAGGATAACAGAATATATGGAGCATATATACCTCATTAATAAGGCTTGTAGTCATGCAGATCCCTTGGAAAGAATGCAGGTAAGAACCCCTACCACCTTCTGGGTTGTTCAGAAGTTTCTTTTTTTTTCTCAGGGTCTTTGATTTTAAGACAATTTCTCACTTCAGTGTATTTCTTTCTCAGGAGCTACTGTAAGAATGCCCAATTTGTCTGTCTAGATGAGTTTCTTCTTTCATAGTGGCTGTATCAAATATTTGTGACAGTTTCACTCTCCATGCTGTGCACAGAGTTTGAAACAAAAGTCTAGAGCAGGAAGGTGCCACAACTGACCATGCCCAAGGATCACAGCTGATTTATTTAACTGTGACCTTTTTTTGGTTTTATGGTTGTGGCTTTATGTCACTCTAAATTGGTTTGTTGAGTGGCCTCATGATTTGGAAGTTAGTGGATGAAAAATTGTTGTCACAGAGCCACCTTTTACCACTCTTTTCCTCTCCAAAACTGGTTGTTACTGGGATTAAGATATAGTACCTGGCTGGTCTCACTCCAAGGAAGTGAATATGGTGACACCTATGTGCATCAGGTTATGCTGGTGTTGCTCACAGCTCTGATTTATTTAAGTGAACACTGGAGTGTTTATTTTGGATCCTGTGTTTGTGGGGTCCATACCTCCATTTCCCAGCCTGCAGGAGCTCCTCAGTGTCACCTGAACCTGCTGGCATCTGTGCTGAAATAGTTCTTTCCTGGCACTAGGAAAGCAAGGCTCTGTTCCCAACAAGCTGAGGGTGGGGGGCAGTCAAAGTGGGGGAAAAGTAGATTTAAAAAATCAGGCTGATCTCCTAGAGGTAGGTGGGGCAGAATGTAACCTGGCAGAAGTTACCACAGGAAATGATTCCTGTTGGAAATGAGATTCTTAAGAAGTGCTTGTATTTCCCCACTTCTATACCATTTATCCCATGGCTTACAAATGTTTTGGCCTTAAACAATATAAAGCAATCCCTTTTTGGAATAATAATAAAATACTGTATGTGCAACAAATATAATATATTAGAGTTTTAATGTGCTATTCTCATAACAATGTCTTCTTAATTTGCTTACAGGCTGTAGCTGCTTTTGCAGTTTCTGCTGTAGCTTCTCAGTGGGAGAGAACTGGCAAACCATTTAACCCACTGTTAGGAGAAACCTATGAATTAACCAGGTAGTAATTACTTTAAATTGGGACCTGGGGTTGTTTGTGTCCTTGACCTAGCGGACTCTCACACTGGTTTGGTTGTAGTAAAATACCACTAAAATATATTTCTGAGTATTGCTAAGATTCTTTTCTTCAAACCGTCTCAGAATTTCTGAGAAGTTGTTATAAAAACTAATATTTTTTTTCTAAGTTTAGGCAGAGTATTCTTAGAATTATTTAGAGAGAAATTGGCTCATGTTCTTCCACCAAAGACACTTCCTGAACAGACACTATTAATTAATTTGAATATTGTTTTGTTGATCATGTGAGATAGAGAAATTAGTCTGAAGGACTTTCAGCTTCCTCAAACAAATGGGTGATATGTCTGCAGTGGAGTAAAGAATTTCAGTCAGACCTTTTCATGCTGCCCAAAGGGTTTCTGTATTTTCATGAGTTAGTGCAGTGAAACTTCTTTAGATGCCTTTCTGGTTAGAAACCTGGTTTGGGGTATAAAAAGAAAGTGTTCAGAGTAGAAATCCTTTCATTTCATTAATTGTAAATGTGTCATGGAACTAGAAAAGGAAACATCTCACCTTCAGTTTAATCTAAAAATACTTTACATTTTTTTAAAGTATCAACTCTTTTCTCTTGCAATATTAAAAATATACTTACTGTTTAATGCTCTTCTTTTGTTGTTGCCAGGGAGGATTTAGGATTTAGGTTTATATCTGAGCAAGTCAGCCACCACCCACCTATTAGTGCATTTTATTCTGAAGGCCTCAATAAGGACTTCATATTTCATGGATCAATCTATCCCAAACTGAAATTCTGGGGAAAGAGTATAGAAGCAGAGCCTCGGGGAACAATTACTTTGGAGCTTCTGAAGTGAGTATGAGAAGTAAATACCATTTTTTACTTATTGGTGCTTTCAAAGGTGATTACCTAAAAATCCCTTGTTGAAGAGGTTGTAAGAATTGATTTACAAGTTAATTTTCACTGCTTAATTTCAGAGCTGTTTTTTTTTTAATTTGTGTTATGCTTCTATAGCTGTAGCAATTTGACCCAGCTTTTCCAGCATGAAAATTAGCATTTCTTACAAATTGTTTGCTACTGAAAGCTAGTTCTGTGAAGGCATGTAAAATTTAAATATGGAGATAAAATTCTCTTATTGAGCTCGTCTCAGTTTTCAATATTGCTGTTGGTTTTGGTGGTTTATGTGAATGTTTGTGTGGAAAGAGCTGCCTCTCACAATAAGTGTTCTGTGTGGTAAGGCAACAGGAGAAACTTGTCAGGATTGCCACTTGCAGAGAAGGATCAGCTTCCTGCTAAAATCAAGAATGTCTCTCCAGATTGCTCCCAGTCTCGTCTCTCATAAATTGTGACGTGCCATGAGTTGGTTTGTGCCCTGATGGTACAAAGACTCTGGAACTTCCCCAAGTGGGACACGAGGATGCACTAGAACAGTTGCAAGTAAAGTATTCTGCAATTGCTGCTTTTATAAAAGCCTTTCTGAGGCTTAACTCTGAAGTGGTTAAGAAAGTTTTAGATGTTTGGTTTCAATAAAAAATCAGCTTGCCTGCCATAGCAAGCATTGACTTTTCCTGTACTTTCTTTTGGAAGTTGTTTAATTTTTGAGCTGTTGGGATCTAGTATTCCAAAGTTCATAAAAGTATGAACTGGTCTTGGAGATAAATGGTGATGGAAGTAAAGGAAATTTCTTCTGAATGTAGAAGGAACTGTGAATGTTATTGCAGAATGCAGGTGATACCAAAATAATGTTTGTTCCTTTGGAGCCTTTATTTAGAATACTGTTAAAATTCTTGCTGAGCCTAATCATGGCTGAGATTTAAACTGGAATATAAACAATTAAAGCATTTATTTTGAAAATTGCTTCAAGTTAGCAGCAGAAGTTAAAGTCAAATGTGGAGCCTCTCAGTGTTGTGATTCAGACCATTCTGTTACTCTGAGGAGTCTGAGAACAGCTCAAGGCCTGAGTGAACAAGGAGCTGTTTGGGAAGCAAAGCTGTGAGTCAGTATTAAATTGTGCCTTTATGTTAACCATGACTATTTTTCAGAGCATTAGAAGACACTTTTCCCTCACTTCTTCAAAACAAAAAGTGCTTTAATTCATCAGCATTGACACTGTGTTGTGTTTTGGTTTATGCTATAAAGTTTCTGGAGTCAAAATAGTTCAGGAATAAAATTGTGGTAAAGGCTGGGGGGAAGAGTTTAAGGGATTCTGGTATTTTTTTTCCCCAGTTGAAGAGTAGTTATTATTCTAAAGACTCCTTGAAGAAAAGGAGCTGTGGGAAATAATGAGACTTCAATGGTCTGTTATTTCTCTGCACTGGAAAATGACAGATGGGTTGGAAACATTAACTAGGAGTGTTCTGTCCATGCTCACTGGAAGTAGAAGTACAAGGCACTTTGTACAGAGGACACTGCTTTTTCTGTATTTTGTGTTAAAACAGAGTTTAGAAGCTTTCCTAAGATGGATTGATTGCCAACCAGGTGACTTCAGTATTTTTCCTACCAGCATGGAAAGATGAGTGTGAATAGATGGCTTTGACTCTGCTGTTGACAATAGGAATACTGTTGTTTAACTTCTTGATCATTTACATGATAGTGTCTTTTAAGGGCTTAGAATATGTCAACTCACCTTTAAAGCTTTTCACAAAACAATAAACCAAAAATGAAACAAAGTGGAAAATTACTTCTAGGATTTTTCCTTTTTTCCCAGTAAATCTTTGGGGAAAGGATGGAATTGAATAGTAAACTTTTAAAATGTCATGTTTGTGGAGCTTGCAGTAGTGCAGTTGTGTTAAAACAACTGACTTTAAAAAAAAGCAAAACCCACTCACACTCCAAAATTACCTTCAGTGGCACCGGAACAGGCCTCAAATGCTGATGAGGAAACTTGTGACATGTTTGTGGAAACCACTTATGCAATTTACTGCTGCAGCAATTGAATAGAAGATACTATTAGGCATTAGTTTGTTAGTCTGGTTCTCCTGCAGATATTATGTTTTATCACTTACAACTTTACAAGTGCAATTCTAAAAGATGAATTCCTGAACTGCCCTTTATGTAGGGCTGAAATTTGTAATCCAAGGCACAGCAACTGTAAAACTTTGGTGAGAAGGGAGAAAAATAAGGGTAATATCACTGTATTAACTTGCACTAGTGTTTGGATACAACACATTGTTGGCTTGTCAAGAACAGTCTGTTTCTCTTTGTTATGAAGCTGAGTGCTGGCTGTTCACAGGAGTGCTGCATATTTTGCCCTGCCATGAACAGAATTGAAAACAGGCTTGCATTCCATCTCAAGCTCTAGAAAATGATTTCCTTCTTTTGTTTCTTTGACAGGCACAATGAAGCTTACACATGGACAAATCCAACCTGTTGTGTACATAATGTAATTATTGGTAAACTGTGGTTAGAACAGTATGGAGTGGTAGAAATTGTAAATCACAGGTAATGCTGGTCATGAACCCAGGGGCTGTAGGGATTGTTGTGGTCATTTGTGTTACAGAGCAGATTGGATTTTTATCAGACACACAGGAAGCTTTGTTTTGTAGTTCCAAAGTCTCGTGGGTGTTTTTTTTTTTTTTTTTTTTTTTTGTCTTTTTGTGGGGTTGTTTTTTTTTCTTCTCCTGGCAAATGCAAATTACCTCTAGGCCTGGGCTTAGTATCATGATGTTATTAATGAAAAGGCACAAAGCCAGATGGCCTATGGACTGCAAAGGTTTTACATTTGTGAGTTACCCATCCAAATTCAGTCCCATTGACAGAGAACAGAAATTAAATTTAACTCCAGAACCATTAAATGGAATAATTGCCAGAGGCAGATTGGACCTCCATGGTCTTGATTGTGATTTGTCACTTGTTTTAGTTTAGATAATGGAGAATGTCTTAAATTAAGGGCACAGCACAGAAAAATTACTGTAGAGTTGGGAAATGTGAATTTAGAGAGCATCAGCTGCTCTGCCAACTGCCTGTATAAAAGCTTTTTACTTATATAAAATAAATTTCCTTCTAAATGATGAGGGAGGTAATTTTGTGAGAACTATTACTCCTGCATGCATTGCTCTGTCAATAAATGAGAGCTTCAGTCCCATGAGCTGCTGTTTGATGCTTCTCATAGCATGAAATCTGCAATCTTGTCTCCTATACTTGCACAAAATTTGTTATTTTGTTATATTCTGTGGAATTTTGAAATTTGTGTGCCATTTTTAATGCCCAGGTCAGATAATAAACCACAGTTAAATAAAAATAATTATAACTAACCACTAGCTAACTGTAATTATATTTAAAAAGCTAAGTAAGTTAAATAAGTAATTTTTTTTATGTATTTAGGGGCTTGCTTCTCTAAGTATGTACTTATTTCCTCCACAGTACTGGAGATAAATGTGTCCTTAATTTTAAACCATGTGGACTGTTTGGGAAAGAGCTTCACAGAGTAGAGGGATATATCCAGGACAAGCAGTAAGTGATGAAAGCCACTTGGTCTCTCTGTTTTTGAACACTGGGGCATTTCTTTTGCTGGCATAGTGACTGCAGCTGATGTGACCATAAAGTTGCTACCAATGTAATTTGTAACCCATTTTTATTCTCTCTGTCAGTATTAAGTCCCTTGACTCCAAGATTATAATTTTTAAGCATTATTAGAAAAGCTCTCCAGTCCAGGTTTTGGAAATAAAGGGAAAATGCAGAGTAGTTGCAACTGATCTACTGCTGTACAGTCATAATTCCAGTCTCAGTTTGAAATAAGGGGAATGTGGCTGTAAGTTTTTAATTAACCCAAACCTGTTTTGTGACTCTGAGTCTCTGTATTATAATTGGCTTTGATGTACCCACATTCATTTAATAGTTTCAAAAGCATGTGACTGTCATGAGGATCTGTTCTGGAGGGCTGGAATGAGCTGAAACCTTTTCTTTGCCTTATCAAACATCTGTGTTTTCTAAGAGTCACCCATTCTGTGATTCTGTGAAATCTGCAAATAGAAGCCTAAAATGCAGTGAAGTAGGAAGCTGGGTATTTAATATAGATCAGAATCTGCAGGGCTTGGCTTAGAAGGCTCAATGAGAAGGAAGAGCTCAGTGTCCTTTGCTTTCTCTGCAGCAGGAAGAAGCTGTGTGTGATCTATGGCAAGTGGACAGAATGTCTGTGGTGCACTGATCCCACCACGTACGAGACCTACAAAAAGAGTGAGAAGAGAGGTGGGGAGCAGAAGAAGAAGTCGGTAAGGTGAAGGATTCTTTAGGGAGAAAAGATACTGAAATGTCAGAAATGAAATCAAGACCTCTTGTTTAGGTGAATGAAGGGTTAAAACTTGTCGTTTGGTAGGGGTTGGATGGGGCAGTGAGAAGGCACTTGACACTTGGAGCTTTGCAGGCTGTAGTGTGAGCTGCTGGTGTGGAAGGGAACTCCTAAGAATGGTGTCTGCTAGAGATTAGTCAGTCATCAAATATCAACCCCCAAGCTGATGTTGTCCAGTCTTTGAGTGAGTAAAGTGGCCCTACTGCCAACTCCAGCCATAAAAATACTACAATTTGGGCAGTAAAAAGAGTAATAATTTTGTTTAAGTCAGATACCCTTTTTGGTGATGCAGCTTTTCAGAATTTATGATGTAGAAAATCTTTACAACAATGAGGTCTGGAAACATACAGGGATTCTGCTTCACATGAAAACAGTGTCAGGTGAGTTGCTGCCAAATCCCCAGTGTCACAGAGAAGATGGGAAATGCTGTATGGTGCAGCAGAGGACTTTGGGCTTCCTGATATTAACAATTATTCATTGAAAATGACAAGTTAAACAGAAGCTAATCACTCTTGAAGTTAAGAGGCTCAAACTTTAAAAGTATTCACATCAGAAGAATTTAGAGCAACAACAGGCTTTGCTTTTGGCTCTGTATTCCATCATGGTACAAGCTTATATTTTGACTTTTTTATAAAATAATAAGGTTCTGTTCATCTTAAGAAAATGAACTCTTTCTTTCCTTCCTTCCTTCCTGTTGAGACTATATTTAGATGGGGAACTGTCTAACAGTAAACCAGATGTTGACATGGAAAGTAGCCTAGAAATGTCTTTTAAAATAATGAATACTCAAACCAAATTATTGAAATTAGACTCTTAACCATATGGAGCTGTTTTCTAGTGTATAAAACAGGCCCTGTTTAACCTAGTAGGGTATTTCTGATTCAGACAAATGACCCATGTCAGAGATGGCAGAAAGAAAACAGAGAGGGGGTGCGAGTGAGGAAAACTGTTACTGTCACTCCAGGATGTTATTGCCTCAAACTTCCCTTCTGGTTGTTGTGGTGTTAAATAGGTTCTCATGGTGAAATCCTCTAAAGTTCCACAATGCAGCTGTCTGTGTCCTGCAGCAGTCAGATTCTCTCAGATTCTGAGGGCAGCCTCCTGAACATTGGATTTTTATATGCACAGCACAGCAGTGCAGCTGGTAACAAAGGAACTTTGAAGGAAAGACACTGTATTCATAAACTTGGGGACACAGTCTTCACAGTGAGGAAACTGGCAGTGATAATTGTGATTGGAGTCTGGATCATAGGAAATCAGACTGAGATGAGGGCCTGTCTTTTTGGAACCACACATCTGAATGTTTTGCAATTGATGAAGCAATATCCAAAACCAGGTGTGCCCTATTTATGACTTAAGAACTAACTTGGGAGCTGGTTTAAATTTCAGTCTTGGCTCATTTGCCCCTGAAGAAATAATGGTCATGTAAGCTGAAATTAAGATATGGCATAGGATAGAAGGGGCAGCTGGAGAAAACACTTCTGAAAGACATTAATTTATTATTATTACTATTGCTGTTTTTTTTTTTTTTTAACAGATATTCAGGTTTTATTTACGTGTTGGGAGACTATCTGGGGTTATCAGGAGCAAGACAAAAATGAGAGGAACTGTATACAGGGTGAGGAAAAGCAAACAGGAGGGGTGAGGCAGAAGTACAAGAGTGTTCAGTGTCTCAAATGTGAACAGATTCTTCAATAGTTACTGCAGAATTCTAGATGAAACCACCCAATGTTCCTTTGTTCCTCTGCCAAATGTTATCTCTGTTTCAGAGTGAAGAAGATATTAAATCTGAAAATGATGAGGCTGATGATATGCCAGAGGTTCAAGACACGGTGCAGTTCATACCAGGCAGTAAATTGCTTTGGAGAATAAATTGTAGGCCACCAAACTCATCACAGGTAACTGTTGCAATCAGCCTGTGCCTGCTCTTGCTGGTGACTTATCCAGGGGAACATGAATAATAGTCCAGGGAACCTTGTTGGAGTGTCACTCCTTGGCATAGGGCCAGGCTCTGGCAGTTCTTGCTGCAGCACTGACATTACACTCCAAGAAGCTCTGCTTCAATCCCGTGCTGAAAGCAGCCCTGCTGTGCCTGAGCTGGCACAAGGAATGCATGCTCTGAGTGCAGCTGGGACTCTGGGCACTTAGGTTAACCTGTCTGGGAGATCTTTGCACTGAGAGTGGCTAAAATAAGGATACTCATTCCCTTCTGCTGACCCTGCTGTTCCAAGACAGGCTGCCACAGGCTGCAGTAACTGGGCAGCTGGATATTAATTTCCATAGTTGCAACGAGACTTTTTGGTCTTTTAGGTTGTGGGTGGTTTTGTTTTGTTCTGCTTTTTCCTGAAAATCATAATGTTAAATATCAATATGGTAGAAAATCTGTCTTAATCCTCCCAAGTAAAGACTGCTTAAAAAATGAAAACTGTGATTCTATCCCCATCTGCCCTTTCTTATTCCTTCCCTCCAACAAAAAGTCCAGCTGGTGTTGCATGAACCTAACCTTGCCTTTGGGACAGCCAGTGGGAGGGGGTTTGACTCTGCAGTTTCTCTTGGAAGTTTTGTTCTGTCCATTCATTGTAGGGAACTGCTTTGCTGGAATAACTTGTGTGTTCTCTTTAATTTGCTTCTCAGATGTACAATTTCACCAGTTTTGCTGTGAGTCTCAATGAGCTGGAAAAGGGCATGGAAGCGATATTGGCTCCCACGGACTGCCGGCTACGTCCAGATATCAGGAACATGGAGAATGGGAACATGGGTATGTGTTTGCTGCAGGAAATACTGGCACATGAGTGAGGTTGGGGAGGGATGGCTGAAGGGAGGTCGATGCAGGAAACACTGCCCTCAGTTTCCCAGAGCAGCCTTAACTCTTTTTCATCCTGTGCAATGAACATACTTCTGAACGGTGTGTGATGTCTGTTTTCTCCCAGTAAAGCCTGGGAGAGCAGATGCATCCCAGGTGGATCCCAGGGCTGCTGTCCTGTGCTGTGGTGTGTTTGTATGTTTGTTAGCTTGGGAGGACTTGCTCCACTTGCTCTGGAGTTTGTCTGGAGAGACATGTGGTGAGCAGACGTGCTCTGCTGCTCTGGTGTTTGTCAGAGGAAACGTAAGGCCAAATACTGAAAAAAATCACTCTCTCTCTCATGTCTTATCTGAGTTTGTTCCTGCTGTCTCAGTACAGTGTTTCTGAGAGATAAAACACCAACATTTCAGTTTCAGCTCTGTGCTTGTAGCAGCAACTTTTCTGAAATGATTTTGAGGTTTTTGTTGCCCAAGACTGTGTACAGCAAATGCTTTCTCGTGCTTAAATGAGCTCTATTTCTCTGGTCTTTCCTGTGTTTTCTGCATTTTTGTTTTGCTAAGTAACCAATTTCTCTTGAAACAATGATTAGATGTGGCAAGCAAAGAGAAGGAGAGACTAGAAGAGAAACAAAGAGCTGCTCGCAAGGAGCGTGCGAAAGACGAGGTGGAGTGGCAGACACGGTAAGGGACAAGGAAGGGGGATTTGTTTAAGGTTGGAATAGTTGGATACTCTGCTTGAATTGTTTTTTATTCAGAACAGCACGTGGCTGATTGCTTCCATGACAGTGCAGTTTGTAGTGTCACTGAAAGCATTGCTGGGTCAACAATTAAATATGTAGCTGGAAGCCAAAATTGCTGATAAGTCTGTACTGGACAAATTATAATCAATGCTGAAACCTGTCATAATTAAATACTGTGGTAATGCTGGATTTTTTTATTTTTAAACCTCTGGAGGTAATGTTTTTTTAGAATTACTAAAATGTTAAGTGTCATCTCTCCTTTAACCAATTCCTGTCCAGCTTTTGGTAGTTGAGCAAGACATTGTGGCCATCTAGGGCCTTTTATTTTCACACTCTTTGTATTTCTTGGCTTGGATACTTCAGAAATTGCTTTTTTGATTGCATATTCAAGTGATTTCTGAGTCACAGAGTGCATCAGGGAGTGATGTGTGATTTGGCTGCTGCTCCCACAGGGTGATTCTCACAGCTGCCAGTGCTGGGCAGTCAAGTGTGGGCTCATGGCCAGCTGCTGCAGTTGCTTCCTTCAAAGGCAAGAACTTTGGGATGCTCCATGATTTTATGAAATTCAGAAGAGAAAGCATTCTTTTCCCAAAGCCTGGAGGAGTAGCTAATTCCAGTTAATGCCTTGAAAAATCTCTTCCAGAGAACATAAAATTGGTTTTGGTCAACGTGGTTAAAAAGCAAGCAGCTGTTGATGTTCTTTGCAGGGCATAGCTCCACAGAACAGAAACTGTTTCCTCTTGGGACAAATTTCCAAAAATGATTGTGTAACTAATTTGACATCCTTTTAAAGTAAAAACTATAATATATATATATATATAAACTAGAGTATCAATGTTATTTTTACTTAGAACAGGACAGCAGTTTTAAAATCCATTCCGTACTCCTTGACTTTATGCTGAAAAAAAAAGGTGTTCTACAAGGTGGTGAAAATTGTGTAGGAAGTTCAGTGTTTTTCGTGTTCAGAATATTTCCTGAGAATTTTTTGATAAGAAATATCAGCGTATTTTTAGAATGTTTTGTGAAGGAAGCAATGTTGGGATGTTTTTCCCTGGTAATAACTGTTCACTCTTTCCTTTTATTGTTTATCTCCTTTCTTTTTTTTTTGTGTTACAGATGGTTTCATCAAGGCACTAACCCATACACTGGGACTCCAGATTGGCTGTACTCAGGTGGCTATTTTGATAGAAATTTCTCAGACTGTCCAGACATATATTGAGATTCCAGAACTAATTGCTCATCTCATCCAGACATCTAGTTACTAGATTTCATTCCAAGCCAGTTACTCTGGTTTTGTTGATAGCAAAAACCAGCTTTTCTATGTAAATTTTAACAGAAATTCTATCATTCAACAATCAATGATTTAATTATCACTAACGTTGGATTGCCAAATATTTAAATACTGTTGCGCTCATTCCATAAAGCTGTACCTGGAATCATCAAGTTTTCACTAATTTTCAGAGGGGCCTTTGGTTCTCCATTTCCTCCCCTAGTTTCTCTGGCAGGAGGATATGCTGTATCTGTAGAGCACGTAACATGCTTGAGAACTACGTAAGTTAAATAAAATAGAGATAATATCCTTGTTACTTAGTACAATAGTGAAGAAGCTGAAGTTTTTGGCACTAGGAGCAGGGATGAAAAGCCAACATGGTACCAACAGGATCAAACCCAGTCCTGTCACACTCCCCATACTGTATGTAGCACTCCCTGGAGATGGGAGCTGTCGGCCCCCTTCTCAGCAGTTCCAGAACTGAGAGACTTGGGACACAAAACCCAGCCCAAGCCTCTCACACTGTAGTTGTCTGTTACAGAGTCTTCACAACTTTGGGACACTGTGAGCATTAAACTGTATACCTGTGATAAATCCCATAGAGCATACCTTAGGAGAAGGGAAGGGCACACCCAAAATGTGCTTTTCCTGAGGTCAAATGCTGTTCTTACCATAGGAGAAGCTTCAGAAGCAATAGCAGGAATGTCGAGGTGGTTTCAATGTACAATATATTGCTTGCTACCACTTGGAGGCTTAACTCTTCTGCACTACCTTTGGCAGCTTTGGCACTGTGAATGCTTCTAGACTAAACTTTCCTTTGGAAGCACTTCCGTGTGTGTATCCACACAGGTTCATGTTTTGGGGAAGTTTTGGTTTGCATGTTTCTCATTATTAGGTTATGTCTGTTTTGTATGTTGTGAAAAAGCAGAATCAATTTAAAGCTTTGGCAGAGTTATACCTATTACAAGTTTCCTGTGAGCACGTGATGTCAAAAAGTGGGATTTTTTTCCTTTTTTTTTTGTTCCATATCAAACCATCAAAGCCATATAATACTGGAAATAATCAATTACTGAACTGATGCATTAATTTTCTTTCAAGTGGTACACTTCAGGGGGCAGGGTGGGGAGAGAGGCTTGAAAAATTAGATCCAGTAATTAAAACTGATCCTAATGTTGCTGCTTCTTTTATGAAAGTTTTTAATTGAGTAACTAGGTGAAAATGGAGAGCGGCTGTACTGCTGTGAAGTTTACAGTAATTTAGAAATTGTTGGTGTTAAGTGCCAGCAACATGAGGAGTTCAAGAAAGAACTGGTCTGTTTAATGTCCAAAACATCTGGGATTTCATCCAGAAAGTAGATTTTTGAAGTGTTTCTCTCTCAGCCACAGGATTAAAACAGCAAAAGAAAATTAACATATTCATAGAGAAATTCTTCTATCAAATCATGTGTACAGCACTTAAATTAAATTTGGTTGTCTTCATTGGAAAAATAAGAGAAGCTGTAAAACTTCAAGGCAGTAAGGAAGGATATAATCTGAATCTTGTTCATGGCAACTTGATTCTGTTTCCAAAATTTGTACCTTGTGTTGATTAAAGTCCTCAGAACTTGAGCTGGATGTAGTGGCACAGTTGGGGTTGTGTTTGTTCCTAGAAAGGGCACAGACACTTCTGTAAAGAGTGCTGATCCACATGGAACAGCATAAAAATAGTTTTGATAAAAACCTGAGCTTTAATGACAGTGTCAGACACTGCAACCCCTTTCCAAACTCGCTGCACTTGCCATAGGGAATTTTTTGTTAGGTGAGGATTGAAAGGAATCACATATTAGACCAGTGGGAGTTTAAAACTTGCTTACACTACATAGGATGTTTAATGCTGGAGTGGTGTTTTTAAAACAGTGCATATAAATAGAAATTGCCTGAATGGAAAAAAAAACTGTACAGATGTTGTTTCTAAGAGGAGGTGTACAGGTTAGCATCCCTTTTGTCTAAGCCAGGATTTAAATTCAAAGACCTCTAAAGCCTTGTCATTATGTGAAAGCATGAAACAATTGTACCAACATGTTTAATCCAAACTTCAGTATAGAATGTTCATGTGATATAAAAAGAAACTGGGAACATTTCCAATGTAAAAACACTTAATTAGTTACATCTTCACCCCTTTCTCCCCTTCCTTTAGTCTAAAGCTTTCAGTAAAATTCCAGATTAGCTCCAAATACGTTCTTCTAATTTATTGTTCTTCATTAGCAACACTTTCAGAACCCTTTCCCTGTGCTGCCCACACGGCTCTGCTTGGCCAGCCCTGGCATTCCTAATGCTTTCAAAGTCCAAAAGTTTTATTTTCGATGCAGACCTTGCCTCAGTAGTTTACGTGTCAAAACATTAATAACTTTGCACCTTTTGAAAGAATGTCACTTTTATAACTTGATTAAACACTGTATATAAGATAACTGTGTTAGTATATGTTAATACAGCTACATAGAGAAACCAGCTAGAAAGAAATTATAATAAATACTTAATAAAAATACCCTTTGGGCCTCTGGATGGTGACAGATTTTTGTGAGACTCGTACAGAGGAGCTGGCGGCGGGGCAGGAGTGCTCTGGCTTTGCTCAGCCAGCTCTGGGGCTGTACCTTGATTTTATGGTGATGTTCGCTGGGCAAAGATGGTTTAAATTGAATCTTTGGACACCTCCAGCCCTGGGTGAAGGTGTCCAGCCGTGGGGACTGTTCCTCAGCACCTTTGCCCTGCAGGGTGTGGGGTGGTTGGGCTGCAGGACAGCGAGGGCCGTGCGCTGCCCCTGGGGCTGGGCTGGAAACCTGCAGGGGCTGGGAATTGGCATCGGGAACAGCCTCGGGAGTGCTGGGGAGAGAGTGCACTTCTGGTAAAAAATGTTACAAACGTGAAAAATGACTTTGGAGTTGCTGTACAGCCTTTGTGTCTTGGGTGTGACATCCTGTTGTAAGTGGGGAGCAGCTTTTCACACATCCAGCATTTATAGAGTTCTTGTCACCCGGATTAACAAGGACAGGAATCATTTATCCTAGATCACCCAGAGAGAAGAGAACTAATGAGAAGTATTTATTCTTGTTTAATGATTAAAAACAATTTCCCAGTAAATATTTTCACCAAAAACAGCTTTAAAGAACAAACCCAAGACTCCTTCCCAGAGCTGCTGCTCCTGTTGGAAATACACCTGTATTGGCCAGGCCCCACAACGCCCACCCCGTGTCCCTTGGAAACAGCCGGGATTTGGGTCAGGAAAGCAATCCTGAAATCCTGTGAGGCAACCCGGGCTTTGGGCATGGGCCTGGCCCGCCTCCGTGGAAGGATTTAGTTTTTGCAACCATTCCCTGCCCAGGCCGGGAATAGAAGTGTTGTTGGAGGCGCGCTGGCTGTGCTTGGCTGAGGCAGGGGCTGAGGGATGGGGGTGAGGGGGTCATGAGAGTTTGAGGGGGGGGGGGAGGAGGCGCCGCCATGTTCCGTGACACAGCAGGGGCGCCTCGCACCGCCCCCTTTGATTGACAGCCGCGCCAGCCAATCGCGCGGAGCCGCGGCCGCGCGCGCCCCGCGCGGGGCGGGGTTCCGGCGCGCGGGGCAGGAAGAGCTGAGGCGGCGGCGGCGGCGGAGGAGGCGGCTGAAGGTACCGGACGGGACCCGCCGCGGCACCCCCGGGGCCCCTCGCTCAACGGCGGCCGGGCTGGGGGTCTTCTTCCGGGGGAAACCGGGGGGGAAGGCGGCACGGCGGCCTCAGGGGGCCCGGCAGACGATCGCGGCCTCTAGGCGGATGGGGGGTGCCCGGGCCGGCCCGCGACCCCCCCCCCTCCCCTCCTGTCCCGGCTCCGCTCCGGTCGTTGCCCAGCGGCGGGGCCGGGACTGGCCGCGCTCTGAGCCCAGCGCGACCCCGGGAAGAGCCGCAGTGTCCCACAGGGCCGGCCGGGCCCGCCGTCGCCGCCAGGCCCGCGGGTCGGTCAGTGCGGGAGGAGAGGGCCGAGGGGCGCCGTGAGAGTCAGTCGAGCGTGGGGCAGCCTGCGGGGCTCTGCGGGGGTGCTGGAGCCGCAGTCTGAAGGTACAGCAGGGCTTCCTGCTTTGAACCACAGTTCGAACTGAAGAAGGAAGCGCCGGGGGACGTTGGCTTCATTTTCGAGTGTCTCAGCACACAGGCTCTAATTTATTAGTGGAGGGCTGTAGAGCCGCCTGTCTTCATCCAGGGTTCCGCTTTAGCTCAGTTGAATCGCCCTGGAATTCAACTGGCAGTGGGACAGATTGCTTTTGTGAAGCCACCTGGTAAAGGTTGAAATTTGGTATTGGGAAGGGAGGATGTGGGAAGGTTTCTCATCACACCTGCTGCTCTCTTTCTTTCCAGGATGTCTTCAGGTGCATTATTTCCAAGCCTGGTGCCAGGCTCTCGTGGCTCCTCAAGCAAATACCTGGTGGAATTTCGGGCAGGGAAGATGTCCTTGAAAGGCAGCACTGTAACTCCAGACAAGAGAAAAGGCCTTGTTTACATCCAGCAAACCGATGATTCCCTCATTCACTTCTGCTGGAAGGACAGGACTTCAGGCAATGTGGAGGATGTGAGTATGAGCTTGTGTTTCAGTGCTGAGGTGTTATGTCATGTTCTGATCTGCTGGTGCTGTGGAAAAAGCTCCTCCAGGACAAATTAGGGTGAGAATGCCACTGACAGACTTGCACTTCCACGTCCTCTCTGCTCTGAGGAGCAGATGGAGGAAAGCTTGTGGAGGAGGGCAGAGGGCTTTGGGAGGTGGAAGGGAATATTGATGTATTTTCTCAAACATTTGTTTCTTCTGACCCACTTTCCAGGATTTGATTATTTTTCCTGATGACTGTGAGTTCAAGAGAGTCCCGCAGTGCACCACTGGCCGTGTGTATGTATTGAAGTTCAAGGCAGGATCAAAACGACTCTTCTTCTGGATGCAGGTTTGTGGGAAGCCAACGACAAAGGTCTTGGATCAAAGTACCCCCAGTATGACTCATACCAAGAGCAATTCTCTTGCAGGAGCCGAAGACAGACAAGGATGAGGAGCACTGCCGTAAGGTGAATGAGTATCTCAACAATCCCCCCATGCCAGGGGCACTGGGTGGGAATGCCAGTGGAGGCCACGAGCTCTCAGCACTAGGAGGTACAGTCCATTCTCTGCTTCTTCATGTCAGAGGCTTTTTTTTTTTTTTTTAAATTTATGTCTAGAATAAGCCCCTAGAGTTCCCTAGGAAGAAATCCTGATGGCTGTGGAGGGTGAGCTGGGGACAATGTTGATACAGAAGCGTAAATGTGCTTTTAGCAGAATAAACTGTGCTGTTAAAATAGGTGTAGGCTGGAAGTTAAGACTGCCAGGAGAAATCTCTTTGTTTCCAGTAGATTCTCTGGAGTCTTACCTCTTTATGAAGCCAAGTTACATTTATCTTTTATGAAGATCATGAATCAGTAAACACTTGAAACTGTTTTTCCATACAGAATGTGATGCCAATTAATCTCCTGCTGTTTGAGCCGGAGTGCTGTGAAAAAAACTATGTGAATATGTTGTGTTTCAGAATGTTTTTGTTTTTAGGTGAGGGTGGCTTGCAAAGCCTTCTTGGAAACATGAGCCATAACCAGCTCATGCAGCTGATCGGACCAACGGGCTTAGGAGGACTTGGTAAAATGCTTTAATATCTTTATGCCAAAATGGTATTTTCTCCTGCCAGGTTAAATCTTACCTGACAATATTTTCAAGTAGTGCTATTGATCTCAATAGCGCTTCTTTCACGTGAGAAGGCAAGGCTCTGCCTCAGAGATGAGCTCAGGGACAGAAAAAGGGTAGCAGAGTCTACCCAGCACTCATCTCAGGGCTTGATCTGTGAGGAACCTTGGTTCTACTCCTTGCTGCACTGAATCTTCTGCTTTTTTTCCCCCTTGTATTTTTCTCCTTTTCTTCCTCCTAAATATTCACTAGAGCAGGGGCTGAAAACCAGTGATTTGTTCCTGGTGAATGTGCTGGTTACCAGGCTGTGGGGTGGCTTGTGTTGTCTCTGATTCAGTGAATATTTGTGTGCAAAGTAGAAAGAGTTCAAGAGGAAGATTGGAGTGGTCCCACCTCACAGCACTCCCCAGTCAGAGGGGCAAGGCTCAGGGCAGGAATTTCTCTCCTGGGCAGCCATGGGGAGAGCTGGAATCAGTGATTGCTGAAGGGACTGAGCAGTGTGCTGTAGTCCCTGCTGTGAGGTCTGTTCTCAATGCTGTCTGTGCTCCAGGAGCATTTTCTGAGAGGTCAGACCCTCAAGTGGAAGTAGGCAAAGGAACACAGATGGCAGTGACTAAGGTTCTGTGCTGAACCTCAGAAGTCAATTTTTGTGGATCTGGCTGCTATCTTTATAGCTTCAGATGCAAGTCTTATTGGTGGGATATTCATATGCAAATGTCATGTTAGTGTTGGAAGGTTCTGGCCTTTTAGGATGTGTTTGGAAATGGATCTTCCTCTTGAAGCTTCACCTAATCCTGAGACTGTCCTCCATGTCTCAGCACTTTTCCTCAGCAGTTCTTCTTTCTTTGCATTTACATCCAGCCATAAGCCGAACTGACATGTAACTGAAAGGGAACCATCTGCTTGTGGTGAATCCCTGGGGATCATTTCCCTTGGGAGTGTTGTCTTCTTCACATCTGGTTTGCATCTCTTGGGGCTCTGCAGAGCTCCAGAGGAGCTCTCTTGCTCCTGTGTCACTTCTACCATGAAATGGAGCAGAGCAGAGTGTGGTGCAGCCAGGTGAGAGCTTCACCTTCGTGCCTGCTGTAGGGGAAGCTCTGGGATGAGTGACAGGAAGTGTTGGTTCCATGGGATTGTTCCTGTACAAGGAGGGACTGACCTGCAGTGGGCCATGGGTTTGCTCATGGAGTGCTGTTGTTCTGTCCTCTGTTGCCAGGTGCTCCCAAAGGTGGGTGAGAAATGCAGGTGCTTTGTGTGTATAATCAGGTGTGGTGCAAGAAACCACTGATGGGAGGCCTGTGGTAAATGGAGCGTTTGGTTGGTGTGGCTCAAAGGAGTTGTAGGGGGACAGTTGAGTCCCTGACAACTCCAGGGGGCCCAGCAGCCAGGCCTTTTCCCAGCTGAGGTTCTTGACCCTGCAGTAAGTCCTTGGTAGTTTGGATGTGTGATGGAGGATGCTGATTCTGGTTTCTTTGGCATAGGGGTGTTGGTTTCCTTCTGGCTGCTCCCCTGGGAGCACTTGGTGTGTGGAGCTGTCCTTCCTTTGCCTGTCAAGTGTTTAAGAGCTTGGTCTATTCTGTTGCTGCATCTTTGTGTTAGGTTTGAAACTGCAAACCCCTGGTCTGTGGGTAGAGAGTGGTGGCAACTCAGAGATGCCTCTGGGATCTTCTGCTTGGGGCCTTAGCTTTAAAGTCCATAGAAAAGTTGGATTTTTGGGATAGCAAATAAGAGGAGAGGGCTGTGATGCAATGATGTATGTATGACACAAACTGGAGTAACTTCATCCTTGTGTACACTAGAAATTGAGTCATTTCTGAGATGTTCAGCTCTCTAATGGGGATGCAAGATCAGAGAACAAGATTCTGTTAATTTACGGGAGGAGATGGGAGGGTGGGTTGGGCTCTTTCACCCCCTCCTCTATTTTAGCAAATAAAACCTTTCAGGTACAAAAGCAGCCTCTCCAGAGAAGAGAGGTGCAGAAAACCTGAAGAAATAAACGTCTAAACCTGTTCTTCTTTTATGTTTATGGAAGGTGGGCTGGGTGCGCTGACGGGGCCTGGGCTGGCCAGTCTGCTCGGGAGTGGGGGACCCCCGACCAGCAGTTCATCATCAAGGTAGGAGGCCATGTCTGCCCTGGGCCTGCAGGGCTTTTGTAATGTGAACTTGGCACTTCTGTGGGAGGAATCATGGCTTATTGAATGGGGAATATGGTGGGAATCAAAGCTGCTTGTTACCTCTCTAAAACGAGGTAGGAGTTTTTCATATTAGAAGGGTTTGAAAAGAAGCTTTTTAGAATACAAGAGGTTTTTGCAGGGAATTAATTATCTTAATTACCTTGCCCAGCTCTCGCAGCCAGTCGGCTGCAGTGACTCCATCTTCCACAACTTCTTCCACCCGTGTAACGCCTGCCCCGTCCGTTCCTGCGGCTGCCTCGGTGACCAGTCCCAGCCCCGTTCCCAGTTCGGGCAATGGAACCAGCTCAGCCACAAGCCCAACCCAGCCCATCCAACTGAGTGACCTTCAGAACATTTTAGCTACTATGAATGTGCCATCTGGAGCAGGAGGACAGCAAGGTAATCGTGTTCTGGCCAGGCAGCTGTTGGATCCATGAGTCTTTTGGAGCTGTTTTACTGTTCCACATTGGTTTGAAAGGTCTCTTTTTAATTTTATTGCTCCTGTTTCTTGGCGTTTTGTTTGGGGTTTTTTGGGGTTTTTTTTGGTTTTTTTTTTTTTTTGGTGTTTTTTTTTTTTGTTTGTTTGTTTTTGTTTTTTTTTTTAATTTCAGTGCTGTTCTTGTCTGCTTGAGAATTAGTCTCACTCCAAAACTGAGAGGAAGAAGAGATGGTGGCAGTGTGCTAATGAGTTTTAATACTCAGACTGTGACTAGATAATTTGATTTACATGACAAAAACATGGGGTTTTGGGTGTAGTCTCATGGTCAACCCTTTGTTTTCTCCTAGTGGACTTGGCAGCTGTGCTGACTCCCGAGATCATGGCTCCCATCCTGGCCAATGCTGAAGTTCAGGAGCGATTGATGCCTTACCTTCCCTCAGGGGAATCCCTGCCGCAGACTGCGGAAGAGATCCAGAACACCCTGACGTCTCCTCAGTTCCAGCAGGTAGATACCTGGCTCTGGGGGGAAGTGCACTTCTCCTTCCCCCTTCCCCATCCTCCTGATTTACCTTGCCCTGCTTTTCCAGGTTCCTGGCACTGTTCAGAGTTCCACTCAGTACAAGTGGAAAGGAGGAGGGACATGATTTAATGGAGCAGTAGCTCTTCTTTCCTGCAGTTACTCAAGGGCAGATGGGAATGGTTTTTACTTTTTCTTTTGGAGCTGGGATTTACCTTTCTCTTCTCTATAAATGCTCTGTGGCAGATGACAGGAGTAGTAGCAGATCCATTACTTCCTTTTAATAAGTGCCTCCTTAAAGGTAATTTCAGGTGACTGAAAGGAAGTGTTGCTCATGGTTACTGCACTACATCCCTTGAAATACCAGACTGTAATTCCAGGATACTGATAAAAGCTGGTGTCTTACAGAACTGATGGAAATTTGTCAATTTGCAAAATTGCAGTACCTTAAACTATTGGTTTTGATTGAACTGTAGCAACTTCCATGCAGACAAAAGGAAGTGAGGGACATTTACTTGGTGATTATTTTATTGCATATCTGTTCCCAAGCTCTGCCCTGACAGGACTACTCTCCTTCTGGGGTTACTGCTGCAGGAATCTGATGCAAACTTTCTTTTGATGCTGTTGACTCCAATTCACAGGCTTTGAGCATGTTCAGTGCTGCCTTAGCTTCAGGACAGCTGGGCCCACTCATGAGCCAGTTTGGGCTACCTGCAGAGGCAGTAGATGCAGCAAATAAAGGCGGTGAGTGCTGGTGTTGGTGGGAGCAGGAGGGAGGGGCTTGTTGGGGGTGTTGGCACTGCACACAACCACGGAGTGTGGGCTGTAAGGATCAGCTTCTCAAACTCTCCAAAGATGACTCTTGCACTGATGTTTACAAGGAAAAGGCAGGTGCTGCAGGTGTTCCCAGCACACACAGTGAGGTGTGATGTGCAGTTAGAGAAGCTGGGGTTCTGCAGGGAGATGTTGGCCTTGTTTTCCTGCTAGAGCTGCCAAGGACTCTCAAGGTGTCACAGTCACCTTGTTCAGGGATGCCTTTCTTGTGGGAGTCTTTAATGATTCATCTGAAATGAGTTTACAGCCAGGGCCAGATCTGGGGCAGGGGGTTTCCCTTTTCTGTAATGAGCTTTTAGCATTCCTCCCATTACTACAGGAATTCTGGTGTTAGGATGCCCATGCACAGAAAAAGTGCATAAAATCCTGTGTCAGAGATCTGGATCTGTGTTACTATTTAAAATTTTCCTCCCTGCTAATTCACATTAAAGCCACTGTTTGCTTTCTAAGTAATAAAGCTTTAACCTTGTGTGGACAATGAGCTCCAGCCCAGGAACTGCAATAACTCACGTTTTTAACTTCTAGATGTAGAAGCCTTTGCCAAAGCCATGCAGAACAGTGTCAAGTCAGACCAAAAGGAAGGAGACTCTAAGGACAAGAAAGATGAAGAGGAAGATATGAGTTTAGATTAAGTTATTTGCTCTTCCTTACAGATATTCCTAGATACTAACTTAAGCAACTGCAGTAGGATTACTAACTTCATATTATGCTTATATAAATCTACAAATAAAGGAATTTTCTTTTATCTGCCATACTGTTCCTTCCAATCTGTACAGTAATCCCTGTGGTGCTGATTTTCCTCTTCCAGCTCATCAGCCTCATGCTTACTCTCCCCAGGAAAAGTGAAAGAGAGTAACATAAAACTTTATTTGACTCCAAAGTATGTACCAGTGATTTACAAAGACCATCTTTAATACTACAGCTTAAAAACAGGTCATAATTACATTTGTTTAAGATGAACATGTTAAAAACCCATTTTACAATATTTACCCCTCATAAAAAAACCCCACAATATAATGATATAAGTTACAAGTCCATTTCAGAAGCAAGATTTTGTCCCCAAGTGGCCAGAGCTATATATACACACCCAAATATATATATGACGTGTAAGTGCCCGAGTGAACTGGGTGTCTTGGGAGTAAAAAGCTGCTTCAAGTGGAGACTGCGCTACACCAGGGCTGAGGGAGGCTGAGCAGGAGCCAGGGTAGGGGAGGGCCAGGTGCCACCTTGCACACCTGGCCAGAGGTGGAGGTAACCTTTCTATTTCTTCCCTTTCAAGCAGTAGTTTCTTGCTTCACTCAACAGGACTTTTGTCAGTGTACTCCCAGTGCTGAATGCAAGTGCAGAACCTGTGGTGGCTGTGCCTTTCTGCTTTCCCTCGGCAGTTCTCCCAGCCTATTCTGCTCTTCTTTTGATTCGTATAAATTACTCTGATAAGAAGATGCTAATTCTGCAAACAGAATTTTGTCCAGGTTCCCCCTTGCAGAGCTCTTTGCGTAGCAGTAGCAGGTGAGCTGAGACTGCCCTTGGGGGGAGGGTTAAATGTGCCCTTGCTTATAAAACCCCAAAACTGATAGAATTAATCCAGTTTGTCCTAATTGCATTTATTATAAAACACAAACTGCCTGCAGCCTTTATCACAGACAGTCTGTGACGGTTTATTAATAGCCTCAAGTGTTCAGTGAACTAAATCTATGTGCATTGTACATGTGGGGTGAAGGGAACAGGATTCAGGACGTGCTGCAGGGCTGCTCTGTGCTCCAGCCCACACTCCCACCACGAGCCACGGGCAGCACGAGCCCTGTTGCAGATCCTTGACCACCCAGGAAGGACTCACCTGTCACCACATCCCGCTTTGGTTCTATTTGTGAAACATCCTCAAAGTGCCCCCTTCTCCCCAGCTGTCCTCCCCTGCCCTCCTTCCCCTGGGATTTGTGGCCCCTCTGGTTTGGCCCAGACGTGTGCCTGCAGTCACTGGAGATAAGTGTGTCTGAGCATGGTCAGTGCTCTCGAGTGGTGACACCAGGGCCGGAGCAGTGTTCTGTCCCTCAGGCTGTCCCTGCATGTGGCACTCAGAGCACAGGGCAGCCCTTCAGGCTGACAGAGCCCTGGGCAGTCCCAGCTCGAGGCAGGTCCACGTGCCTCTGGTTCATCAGCAGGTTCCTGACACAGCCCACGTAGTGCGGGAGGGGAGGTAGCAGCAGCCCTGTGCTGGCCTTGTCTGTCTCTGCAGAAGGAACAAGGAAAAACAGGCATTAATCTGGCAAAGGCTTAAATACATCTTCCTTGCACCAGGAACAGCATCTCCCTTAGCTTTGGGGTGGGTATTTCATCCTGGAGCACGTCTTTCCCAACTCACCTGGCAGCCCTCCCAGGGAGAAGGTTGCCCTCGTGCTGGGTGCAGGAGGCTGGCTGGGTCCCACTGTGTGGTTGCCTTTCGCATCCACATCCACCTGGATTATGTTTTTCCATTTGGTAACTTCAAAAGAAAACAACAGTCAGTCCTTCTTGACCTTACCCATGGAGCAAGCCCACCTCTGCCCTCCTGCCTAGACCAGTGCTGGAGCCGAGCAAAACTTCTGGGAGAGTCAAAGGGCCTGGCCCGGCCCTTGGGAAATGCCCAGTCTGGACAGTCTCCCCCAAAACCTTACCCAGCACTGGTTGAACCAGATGAGGGTTTAAAATAGAGCTGTGCTAAGGTGGGGCTGCAGCTGTGCCCCCAATCCCAAAAAGGGTTTGATGCAGAACAGCACCTGCTCAATGGCAGCTATGTTAAAGGCAGAGGTTCTTGTACAGGTGTGAATCCTGCAATCCCTGCTCCCAGCTGTGGGCTTGGAGCCCTTTGGACACACGACACTAAAGCAAATTGGACTTTCACTTGAAGGTGGACACAGTCCAGGATGGATGAAGTCCTGTGGCACATCCTTGGACTTGCCAGCTGCTCCAAGATGTGGAAAAACAACCCGTCTCTCCTGCCTACCAGATACGATAGTGCTAAGATCAGGCAAGAACTCTTGTTAATTAGGAAACTGACTTTATGGCAGCTACGAACTCCCAAATTAAGTGCATACAGCAGGGGCATAGGGTTTAAATTGCCAAGCCTGGGCTTGCCCTGAGCTCCTGCAGGAGGTGTGGGCTGAGCAGGGCTGGAGCAGGGTCACAGAACCAAGGGAGCTGTCGCCTCACCTGCAATGGTGTGCCACTGCCCATCGCAGAGAGCTGGGCACGTCACTGACGCAGAGAACTCACGAGCCCCAGCGTTCGCTCTCACAGTGACCTGGGGTGAGACAAACCCATCAGAGCTGGAGAGCTGAGAGGGACAGGAGACCCCCACTGACTCTGAAAACCTGTGGGGAAGCCACTCTCCCAGTACCTTGGTCTCCTCCATGTAGAGCAGGAGATGGTGGCTTCTCCTCGTGCTGATGTGGAAGATGAGGCCAGAGGCACTGCGGGGACGGACCTCCAGTGTCACCTCCAAGTCCTGCTCAGTCATCACTGCATCAGCTGGAAGAGAAATGCCATTGGTGAGGAGAGGACCAAGGGGATTCCCATGGGATTTGTTCCTCCTAGTCCCAGCCTGCTGGGGGGTACCTAAGGTGAAGGACCCGCCCTCTGCAGCGAAGAAGACCCCGCTCTCCAGTGTGCCCTCGTAGCACGGTGTCACCCCAAAGGTGCGTGAGGGGGGACCCAGGGGCCTCCCGTCCAGCTGGGGGTTCCTCAGGCAGCCATCAAAGCTGGAGGCCGATGCAGCCTGTGGAGAGAGGCCATGGGACTGAGCACAAAGGGGGCAAAAGCAGCCAGCACGAGGTGATGCCATGGGAAAAGGCAAGAGGACGATGCCATGGCACCTCCAAGCCCTTACCGGTATGTGAGCCTTAGCTTTTCCAGCTGGAACTCCCCCCACATACAATGGGGTCTGGGCCATGAAGAGCGCTGTGGTGGCCACCGCAGCATCCTGGGCTCGCAGCCCATCGATGACCAGCTGGGCCCGGCTCTGGTCTCTGCTGAAGAAGACCTGCAAGCACCAAAGGTCAGTGCCAGAACTGGGGGCTTCCTGGGTTCAGAGGAGTCCCAGGGCTGTGCCCAGGGAAGGGAGGCCTCAGCTCAGAGGTTCAGCCAGCTCTGGCTGTGTTTTCGCTGTCCCCTTTGCTCCCCTGGGACTGCAGTGTCCCATGTGCAATCAGGAAGTGATGCCCAGAGCAGGGCTGCACTGAGCCAGCCTCTGCAGGGGCATCTGGTGCAGGAGGCAACGCTGTGGTTTGGGGAGGTCCTGCTGAGCCCTGTCCCCGCTCACCGTGTGCCACCGCCGGTCGCGGTACTTGTCCCTGCTGCGAATGCGCAGCCGGCGCCTGCCGATGTCCAGCAGGAAGACAAAGCGCCCGTTGGAGACAAAGAGAGCCATGGAGGAGCCCCGCTCGCCTGCCACGTAGAAGAGTAGCCCACTGGAGGAGTTCAGCTTCACCTCCAGGGAGAAATGGGACCTGCAGGGACAGACAGCGATGGGAACACCCAGCTCTCACCCAACTGCAAGGAACACGTGCTTCCAGGCCATAATCTCAGGGCCAGGTTTGCATGGGGCAGGCATGGGGCAATGCTCACCTCCACCCAAAGGAGGATGGGATCTCATCAAACTCCCAGCGGCTGCTCGAGGTCCCCCCGAAGCGGAAGGTGCCCCTGGCTGTGCGGGGCTGGGGGAGCAGCTGGCACAGCCCGCCCTGGTCGTGGCGGCGGCCCTTCGGCGCTGGCTTGCCCGGCACCTACACAATATGCACCAGGAAATGGAGTGAGGGGAGCATCCCTGCACACGCCAGCAGAGCTGAGCAGTGGCATCTCAGGAGGATGAGGAGGAGGATGTGGGGAGTTCTGACAGCAGCCGGTACCTTGGGTTTCCGCCTGTCCTTCTTTGGAGTGATGACTCTGAGCTGCTGTGACGGCTCGCCCAAGGGACAGCTCATGGTGACATTGACGCTCTCCACATTCTGCTGCAGGTCCACCACCATCTGTGGCTCTGACATCCTACACACAGGGAGAAAACGTCCTTGTCACACCAGCTGGGAGGTGGGAAAGGGCTGAGCCCTGCTGTCTGGCAGTGGCATGGAGTCGCTCACCGCTTGACGAAGACATTCCCGATGCAGCCGGTGAGGTTGCTGAGGGCACCTGGATCTGGTGAACCTCCAAGCTGGAAGAGCCGCCGCCCGTCCTGGCGCCGCTGCCGCCGGCTGGGCCTGGGGCCTGTCCTGCTGTCCTGCAGCTCGTCGTCCACGTACAGCCGGAGCCTGGGGGTGGCAGCAGGGGCTCAGCAGGTCCCCGTGGCTGTGGGCACCCCAGCCCCCCAGCAGCACCCACAGCAGGACACGTACCCACGGGCATCGCTGTAGAAGGCCACGTAGTGAGCCCTGCCATCCGCATAGGCACCGTCAGTGGTGACTTCACTCCCCAGCAGGTTCAAGGTCAGCTGGCCCCTCTGAAGGGACACCTGGCACGTCCCTTCCTGCAGAAAGCATCACCCAGCAGCTCAGCAGCTGAACCCCAAGGAAGAGCCCACTTTCCCACTGATCTCCAGGAGCTCAGGGTGCAGATCTCACTGCAGATTCACACCCTGGCCCCACCAAATCCCCTTTTCCGAGGGGAAGCAGCACCCTCCCCAGCAGCCCCACTGCCAGGATACCCAGGGGCCTGCGGGTGCCCACCTGGGTGGAGTGGTGGTAGAGCAGCCCCTCACGCTGGCTTGTCTGGAAGCTGAAGCCGCTGTAGAAGTCCCGCAGCCCCGGCACATCCGTCAGAGCCAGGGTCAGGTAGCCGTGGCCATGGATGCTGACTGAGCGGGCAACCTGTGAGGGACAGCACAGAGGCAAGGTGGGAGACTGGCCCTGGCCTTGCTGGGATGCTGGGAGATGAGTGAGGAGCTCTGCTCCTTGCTGGGTCTGGCTGGTGCTATGGCCAACCATGTGGAGCAAGCACCTCACCATGACCCCTCTCACTGAGGACTTGGGGGGTTTATTTATGCTTGTTTCTGTGTGAGTGAGGGGAGATGGGACCTGTCCTGGGGGCCCTGTGCTCCCCCTCCCTGACAGACCCCTCCCCCAGCATGCTGGCCAGGCTGCCAGGGCTTTGTGCTCACCAGGAGGTCCGAGGTGCACCCGTAGCTGACACCCACGGTGCTCATGCGCTTCAGGTCAACGTATTTGCCAAGAGCCTTCAAGCCCTTCATGCAGCCCCGGATCGGCCCACCCGTGGGGAAGAGAGCTTTCAAACTGCAGGAGAAGCAGGCAGTGTTAATAAGGACAGCCCCAGGCAGACACAGCCCTGGGCAGGATCTGGCCCTGCAGCTCTTCAGGCAAAGTGCCCGGGAAAGAATCATGATGGTCACAGGTATCTCCAGTGCCAAGGTTGCTCCAAAGCACTGAGCACAGCAAAGGAGGACTTGGTGACACCCACCAGCACCTCATCCCTCCCCAGAGATGGAAAAGTTACCATCTTTAAAAAGCTCAGGATGATGGACAGGGAGAGGAAATCTTCCCCCAGAGTTTCAGTAGGCTTCTAACAGCTCGGGACATGGCTTGAGAAAGGGCCAGGGCCACCACCAGGGACTCTGAAGGGGAACATGCTGACTGTCCCACTCCATTGCAGGCTGGACCCACCTGGGAGGCAGCACAGCTGGGGGCACACCCCCTAGGTAGTAGGAGACAGCATTCTCCAGGGAATTCTCCTGCTCCACCACAAAGATGGTGAGGCGCTCCACCCGCACCAGGATGCGCTTCTTGTTATTCATTTTGAGAAGGAAAATCTGGATCTGGAGACAGAGGAGAGAAATGATCTGTCAGTCTGGCCCATCTCAGAGGGCAGGACAAGGTGTCTAGTTAATGGTTCAAGTCAAAAAACTTCTTGCAGCTCTTCCCCCCTCAAAAACAAGCATCTGCATGCCTCCCCACCCTGGATGAGGAACCCTCTCTCCAAGCAAGCCCTGTTCCCTCTTACCGCTTTGTTTGTGGTGCTGCTGATGGTGAGAGAGGAGGAGTTGCTCGGTTTTGCCACCTCCAGGCCAGAACTGAAGTCATAGTAAAGCGCCAGCTTCCCATCCCGGATGGCCAGACACAGGAATTGACCCTAGGGGAGGCAGGATGGACACTCAGCAGGTGCTCAGGATGCAGCTGTGGCACTGAGCCCACCTGCCCTTTAGCACTGATGGGAGCAGATACCACTGCCAGTGCCCTGGTCATGTTATTTGGGATTTATCTGCGAACAGCAGCCCTGTGCTGGGGCACAGGGATAACACTGCAAGCTGGAAATGCTCCTTGTAGCACTGCCTGCCCCAGTGAACTGTGGCCGAGCACCTCCCAGGTTCTGGGGAGCCCCTCCAACACCAGCCAAATGACAGCTGTGAGGTTTGGGTCCAGCCTGCTCACGGCTTTTAACAATAGTGCTGAAATCCTGCTCCAAGCAGCCCTGAGATCTCCGAAGCCCTCCTCTCCCTAGCACACTGAACTGGGAATGGCAGCAAACAGGCCTGAGATTGCCCCAGCCCACCCACTGAGGGACAAAGGCTCCCCAGGGGAGCAAGCACCTGCCTGGTTCTCCAGGAAGAAGATGATGCCATTGTAGGAGACCACCCGGATCTCCTGCTCGAAGCGCTTGGTTGTGCCGAACTGGCTCTCGAATTTGATCTCCGCGTAACCGGTGCCATCAAAGTAGGAGCCGTCAGTCAGCCAGGGATCTCCCGTGGACTTGGACCTGGGAGACACCAGAGGCATCAATCCCAAGCCATCTGCCATGCCCTGGAGCAAGCAGAGCTGAGGGTAAGTGCCCTGGGGCAGGGCTGCTCCCGGCCCGGGTGCGGTGCCCACCTTGCGCAGGGTTTCTCGGCAGCGGTGTCCAGCTCGAAGGTGTGCTGGAAGTTGTACAGGCTCAGCACCTCCTCGTTCAGCGTGTCCAGCTCCAGGCACCCGCGGTAGTTGGGATAGCGCAGAGCGGGAGGAGGCTGGGAATGAAACACAACAAAGTTTCCCTCCTGTAAGAACCTCTGAAGGCATTGCTGACACCTCCCAAAACCCGCTGCCCCCTCCCTGCCGCCTGTCTCACCGTGAAGCTGGAGGGGTAGCCACCCACATAGAAGACCACGTTGCGTGGGTCGAGGTTGAGCAGGCCCTGCTCTCCCTTGGCCACGCTGTCTCCCTTGATCTCGTGCACCCTCTGCCTCTCCACGATCACTGACATGTGTCCGTACTGCAGGATCCTGCAGCAGGGAGGGACGGTCAAGAGCAGGGGAGACCCCCAAAGAGAAGCAAACGCTGTCCTCCCTGAGCAAAGGCACTACCTGTTGATGCTGATGGTGACAAACTGCTCTCCAATATCCTCGTCGACACTGAGGGAGGTTGGTTCCTCATCTCCCAGTTTGTAAATCCAGTGCACTCTGCGATCCTTGAGCACAATGCCCAGGTAGTCTCCAGTGGCCTGAACCAGGGAGAGACAGGGCCATGTGTTGGCATTTGGGACAGGCAGGAGCTCTCCCTGGTGCTCCCAGGCCTGCAGTGGACAAACAGCCCCTTGTCCCACTCCCCATCCCTGCATCCAGGGGCTGTTTGTGTTCCCCACAAAGATATTCAGGGAGAGGGTGAGGGGCTGATGCCCAGGAATGATCCCCCACTGGTGCAACAAGGGCTCCATCCACCCTCTGGCCCCATCTCACCTCCTGGCTGCCCAGGTACAACACGAACCGCCCTTCCTCTGCCTCGTCCTGCCGGCTCCTGGGCTCAGGGTTTTGGATGTAGAATTTGAGGGATGTGTAGGCTGCCAAATCCTGCAGATTGCTGGGCATTCGGACCTGCACCCCTGAGCTGCCATTGAACTTCATGGGCACTTTCACCTGTAGGGAGAGAAATCCAGCCCCATGGCACTGAACCCACTGCCACCTGTCTGGCCACTGCCAGTTCCACCAAATCCCAGGAGAAAGGGATCCTGCCTGGTGGCCCCAGACACACTCCCCTTTGCATGCTACCCTCAGGTAAGCCCTCCTGCCCCCAGGCCCCCAGCACACCATGCCCAGCCCTCACCCATCCCTGAGCTCACCTTGCTGGCAGCATTCCTCGCCTGAGTGATGAGCTGCCGGATCCTCATGATGTTCTCTGACACGGTGGCATTTTTGTTCCTCCTGTTCTCCAGGCTGCTCAGCTTCTCCAGCAGCAAGGGAATGGTGCTCTCCAGGCTGGACACTGGGGTTGAAGAGGAGTGAGGAGTTTTGGAGGTTAGTAAGGAAGGGAAATGTGAAGGTCAGGCAGTTTGAGACATGGAGGTCAAACGAGCAATAGCTGGGAGCAGTCACAGAGAGATCCCCTAAATCCATCAGCCTTGAGAGGGGTGTGAGAATGCTCCAGCAGTGCATGCAGCCTCCTTCAGTAAAGCTACAGGTGGTACAGACATTGCAGGAGATGAAAAAAAAAGGGCCAGGACTTGAAGCATCCAGTACTGGCCACCTCCCTCTGTTCTTAACCTGGAGCTGCAAAGCACAGCTTTCAAAAATGCTCTGGGGATATCTGGGCATGCAAAGACTCAGCACTCACCAGATTTCCTGGCATCCTGGACTGCCTGGTTCAGGTCTTCATTTCGGAGGCCTCCATACTGGTCTTTCCACTCATCCAGGTTCTTCTTCATGCTGCTCAGGGTATCCTCCACTCTCGCAGCTGTTTCATTGGCCTCAGCAGCAGCTGCTTTGGCATTCTGAATCGTGTCCTTTGTGTCCTCTGCAAAGAAAGAAATATCTCTGAGGTGGTCAGGAGCAGGGAGGAAGCACCCTTGGGTCACAGCCAGTACATGAAGAAGGAAGCAGAGAGAATCAGTCCCACTACCCCAAAACAAACCTTGCTCCCTGCCCAGCATGTCCTGCACAGACTGGAGCTGGGTCAGGAGCTGCTCCTTCCTTGCACGGAGGTCAGCCAGCTTGTCCCTTGCTGTCTGCAGAGTGCCTTTAATAGCTGCAATTAAAGAAATGCACGTGCTGTTTGTTGGAGCTCAGTCCAGACTGAAGGACATCAAACCCTGTGAGGAGCCTCTCTCACCCCCATTGAGTTTGCTCTGCTGTCTCCTCACAGCCTCCTCCAGGCTGCTGCTGTTCCTCTTCAGTGTTCTAGAGATGGCCCCGAGGTTTTCTGATATGACATTCTGTGAAACAAACACAGGACTCTGAAGAGGAATTCAAGCCTCTGGCTCTGACTGCACACAAAAATGCTCGTTCAGACATCTGCAGCGGGGTGTGACAGGGAGACCCAAACACTGGCCCCAGCCGTGGCAGGCTCTGCTCTCAAGCACAGAACATGTGTCAGAGGGAAGGGTATTTGGTTTTTGCCCATCTTCACAGGGCTCCCCACAGCCCCTACCATCAGGGCCTCGCTGGCTGCCTTGTCAGCATCGTGGGCTGCTTGCTCTGCTTTCCTCACGGCTTCAATGATGCTGGCGTAAGCATTGGAGGCATCGACTGCCCGCTGGATAAAGCCATCCTGGTTTGTGTCCTGGATAATGCTGTGTTGGAAGGTGAAGCCATCAAGTCCATGGAAAACACTCAGGCTCCCCATGCCCCCCCCAAGACAAACCCCTTTGGGCTCCTCAACACAATGTGTGCTCCAGTATAAAACTTTGGATGTGACACCCTGCTGTTCCCCTGCCATGGTGGGGCTGCAATTTCTCATCCCCAGCTCTGGCAGGAGACAGCCTCACTAGTGAGGGTCAGGACAGGTGCCTCACCCAGAAAGGTTCCTTGCAAGCTCATCCAGGAGCCGGGCGTGCTCCTCTGCCTGCTCCACGATGGGGATCTTGCTGCTGGCTGGGGAGAACTTCTTGACGCGCTCGGTCAAGGGCAGCTTTGCCCCATCCAGCAGCGCTGCCAGCTTCTCGTACGCCTGCAAGGACACCTGTCACTCCTGAGGGCTGCCACCCCATGCCCTCTGCCCGTGCCAAAGTGCCTCTGCCACTCACCTCCTTTGCACGCTCCATCATCTGCAGGAAGTCAGAGACCTGGGCAAGGGCGTCCTTGGCCATCTGCAGGGTCTCCTGCACCAGTGCGTGCTGCTTTTGGAGTTCCTGGCTCTTTTGCTGGACACAAAGACCCAGAGTTAGGGACCAGCAGGCCTGGGACAGTCCCCTACATCACTGATGGCCATGCTGAAGGTCTACCTGACTCTCCTCCAGGTTGTTTCGGTTCAGGCTGTTCAAGTCCTCTGTCTGCCTAGTTTTGTTCACGGCCTCGTTGAGGGCATCCCGCAGATCCATGAGCTGGGAGCTGTGCTGTGCCAGCCGCTCCTGGATGCTGCTCACCAGGTCCTGGTTGGACTGCCAGCGGGTGTGCAGCTCACTCTTCACCCGATGCAGCACTGGGGAGGGAGGGGATGACAACTGCTGTTGAATTTATTTTCCTGTGTTCAATAGGCTGTTTCTGTACCTGGCTGCCTTAAAGCCTGGTTCTAGTCTCACTTAGCAGGTATCAACACCAGAAGTGGCCATCTTCCATCCCTCTCTCCTTTTCAGCCTGGATAGCACAAGATCTTGCCCACAATTGTCTAACTCAGTGCTGGTTAGAAATGGGATCTCTTTCAAAGACACACAGCCATGCCTGAAAAGCTCCAAATGATAGAGAAACCCCACCTGAGGCCTTGATTACTTATTTCCAACAAGAGCCAGTTTATAATTCCAGCTTTCAGCTGCTGAGTTATGTTTTGCCAGGGCCTGTTAATCAGAAGTGCTCTCTTCCTGCAGTGCCACGTTGGACTCACTGCTCTCACTCCTGCAAGGATGCCCTCAGGACAGCAGAGCTACTATGGGTGCAGGCTGCTGGTTGTTACTCTGAACCCCTCTCTGGGGATAGCAAATAGGAAGAAACATGGTGTGACTTACATCCATGTGTGATGTGAGTACATCACATAATAACGGTGATTCCTGGTCCTAAGTGCTGTCAATTTTGTTCATCAAACAGAACTACCCAGTTAGTTCTGCTCTGAAGTTTGCCTTAAGGGAAAAGGAACCACAAATGATCCCGTTGGAGTGTCACAGGGGACTCTGGAACTCCTATAAAAACTGTTGGGAGATGCCTGGTTCTTACAGCACTCTCTAAATACAACCATGATGTGCAGTGTCTGTGTGGGCTCCAAGCCAGGAATAGCCAGACCCAGCAGGATCTGGACAGCCCTGCGCCACCGAGCTGGACTCACACTTCTGAGCCTCCTCGTGCTCACGCCTTGCCAGCTCCTCCTGGGCTCCCAGGCTCCTCTCCTTCATCTCCCTCAGCATCCTTTCCACCTCGGCCAGCTTCTGCCGGAACTCCTCGCCGGACGTGGTGCTGGCGTTGGCTGCCCCGAACCTGATCATCTGCCGCACCAGGTCTGCAGAGAAACCCACACCCAGCATCAGCACTGACCAAACCATGTCCTTCACAACCCCGAGGTCTCTCCCCTCACAAACCACAGACAGCTTTCAGGCAGCACTCAGAAAACAAATTGCTTGAGATCACCCAGAGACACTGCCCCATGCTTCTGCCTCCTTGGCCACTACCAGTAACACATTCTACATCCTGAGCATCTTTCTGTGGCTTTACCTCCTCTCCCAGAGCCAGCTACTCTGTTTTGCTCAACCTCTCCAGAGGCTGCAATGCAGATTGCCCCTGTTTTACACATTTTAATAACATTTGTGGAAGTTTAAAGTGTTTTTTTCCCAGGCTTGTGTTTAGCCAAGCAGCTGAGACTCAAAATAAGTCTGGTCAGAGTAAAAGCTGGTATTCTTCAGGGATCTTCACTTGTATCTTCCCTTGTTCTCTCCATGGCTTTTTCTAAGCAAAGCAATGCTTAGCAGTGGTTAAAACCAAGAGCATGCCATACCACAGGAAAGAACTCTGAAGTGAAGACCCTTCTTTACATACCTGCAATGCTCCTCTGGATGCTTTGGATGTGCAGCAGGAGCTGTTCCCCCCTCTGGTACATCTCCTTCGTGTGCTGATCAACACGCATTGCTCCTCTGTGAATCATGGTCATCTACAACAAAAACTGTCTCAGCTCAAGTATGACATGACACTTTATATGATTTGTCAGTGGGACTGTTGCTCCCAAAAGGCACACAAGGCTTGGGATGTGTGAGGTCCAGCCTGCCCCATGCTGCTGTCCTACAATGCTCTGAAGGATGATCTCACTTAGCATCTTCAGAGAAACATAAGCAATAAATGCAGCTCCAATGCAACAGGCTCGGGATACTGGAACAATCCCAAGAGCACAAAGGACAGCATTGCTCTGTGCTATTAACACACAGGAAAAGCCCCAAAGCCTGGAGCCAGGCACACCTGTGTCCTGATCAAGAGACAGAGGGCTGAAGTCTGGCTGCTTGGTACACACAGGGGCAGTTTGTCCTTGTAGCTGTCTGGGGAAGTATGTCATTAAGTAGAGATTTTTCCCTCTCCCTCAGATTAGGAGCAGGCAGATTATAAATCAAATCAAACTAAATCAAACCTTGCTCAGTTTGTAAATTCTCTGAAGATGCAACTGCTGGGTTTTAGATTGGATATAGATTACATCCATGATGGACCCAGATGTTTTATGTTCCTTACTTGTATGTCCCTTCTATAAGTGATATTTGATTGAATTTATTTTTACTGCTTGAAGCTGGAGTCACCTCAAAAGCAAGCAGTAAATCAAGAAAAACTATCAGTATCACGAGATGTCTGACAGTTCTCCAAGGGAGGAAAGCAGGTAATCCTGCTTGAACACCTAACACTGCAACTTAGTACTGGTCGAGCAGGAGATCCAACCTGTCTGAACTAGGCTCCTCACAGCCTTCAAAGCCCTCATTTTGGCAAAAGGGTGACTTGTGCTCTGGCAAAGAATGATGGAGAAATACCCTACTTTGTGCTGCAGCGCGTTCAGGTCCTGTGTGAGATCCATGTTTTCATCCTCCAGCTCATCAGCCCTTTGCCTGACCCTGTTCATGGCTCTGTGGTACTCACGGAGCTGGTTCTGAGGAAAAAAGAGACTAAATCAGGCCAACAGGCCAGGAAACACGGGCAGAAGGGGATGTTAAACCTTCCACCTACAGCAATGGTCATTATGGTGCCATTGAGGCCGTGGAGGCGAGCCCAGGCAATGGAGCTGGCGTTGAGAGTGACCAGCTGGCTGTGGATGGATGGGAAGGACATCTCGATGCTCTGCAGGTCCTCCAGCAGGAGCAGGACACAGCTGTCACACACTGCAGGGGAACACAGCAGTCAGCACAGGCCCTCTGCCAGGCTTCCCTCACCTCCTTCCCCAGGACAGGAGGACACAGACCTTCACACTTCATGCTGTCGGGGCCGTTTGCCACCAGGACCTCGTGCTCGCGCAGGCAGACGTCGCACTGCTTCCCCGTGAGCCCGTTGGGGCACGTGCACTCCCCAGTGCGAGGGTCACAGGAGCCCCCTCTGCACTCACACTCTGCAGGGTCGAGTAACAGAGAATCATTTTGTGCTTCTACCACTCCGGAGAGAGGGGAACGAACGGTTTTATTCCAGCTGAGCTTATCTACACACACACCACTGCCAGAGTGCAAACCAGTGCACAGGCCCCCTGACAGTCGCCAGCTGTTTTCCACCTTCAACAACTGCACCAGCACCACAGCCCTGTCCCGGTGCCCCTGTCTGGGACCCCACACTCACTTGTGCAGCCGCCCTGGCCGAAGCCCCAGTAGCCCGGGGCGCACTGGTGGCAGCGCGAGCCGCTGACGCCGGGCAGGCAGCTGCACTGGCCGCTCTGCACGTGGCAGCTGCTCCCCACGGCACCCACGGCGCAGTCACACCTCTGGCAGCCCGAGCATCCCTCGAAGCCGTAGTATCCCTCCTAGGGAAAAGCAGGACATGGATGCCCTGGTCAGCAAGTGTGCCCCTCTCCTGGGTCAGTGATGTGGGACCCCAGTGTTTCTTTCCAGGTGCGTTTTGAGCACCACAAAACTCAAAGCAGCGTGGTAAAGATGTGGAGCTGCAGTGAGATCCCACACACACCACAGCAATGCCCTGTGAATCTGCCCTTGCCCAAGCTGGATGCACTCAGGCAAATTTTCCCAAATGATGCCCCATTACTGGAATGCTGCCTTCACTGCTTGCTGCCATACTTTTAACAAGCTTTTGCCATGTACAGGACAGCTCATGCAAATGCAGCCTTCACCAGCTGGCAGCCAGCCCTGCTCTGCTCACAGGCCTGGAGGATGACACACCAGGGCTGGCCCTCATCCCCATGACAAGGACAGGCACCATCCCAGGGCCCAGGTGACCCTCACCTCACAGCGATCACAGTGCTGGCCTGTCACTCCAGTCTTGCAGAAGCACTGTCCAGTTTGTGGATGGCAGGAGTCAGTCCCACAAGGTGAACAGTTGCACTCTGCCAGGGAAAAATACACCCAGTATTTCACTGAAGAGCCCGTCAACCACTCACAACACTTACTGCTAACAGGGAATCCTATTTCCTTATCTATCAGTCCAGTCAAAGTTAAGACCGAGCCCCTCTCCTCCTGGATTTGCTTCTCACAACAACTTATCCCCATGGCCCCTTTTGCAAGCTGCAGTTGGGCTGCTGTTCCTCAGAGGGAGAGGAGCAGTGCTGGGGATGGACACCCTCCCCTTGCCCCGTGTGCTGGCTGCCTGCCCCACTCACGTGTGCAGTTCTTGGCTACCACGGCGTCCCCGTAGTAGCCGGGCGCGCAGAGCTCGCAGCGCGCGCCGGCCGTGTGGTGCATGCAGCCCGAGCAGGCGCCCGTCAGGGAGTCACAGCTGCTGAAGAGCATGTTGGGATCCGTGTTCCCGCTGCACTCACAGGGCTGGCATGAGCTGCCGATCACCAGGGGGTTGCCGTAGTAGCCCGGGGCACACCTGGAGAAACATGGCAAGTTACAACGGGGTGAGGATCCTGCAGCTCGTGCCTGCACTGGAGTTGCACAACTGGGACAGTGTGAGCATCCAACACTTGTAACTGATGAAACCCTCGGGGATCTCAAAGCACTTTGTGTTTTGCCTCGTGATACCTCAGAAAGGTGCCTTTATCACAGGCTGCAAGTCAAGGCAAAGCACAGGGAAGTCATACACCCATGGTAAGAGAGTTTCAGCAGTTGGGCATTTGCAGGGGCTGAAAAGGACTGAAGGAAATGCTGCCAGAACAAAGCACACAGGGGCAGAAGCCAACCATTTCTGCTGCAGTCCTTATGGGGACAACTTCTCCTCTACCACAGCAGTGGCTGCACAGGGTTAGTGTGGTGTCTGAGGCTCCCCAAACACGGGTGCCACCCCCCTTACCGCTCACAGTTGGGTCCAGCGTAGCCTGGCTTGCAGAGGCACTGCATGTTGGAACCCTTGTGGACACAACCAACAGCAAAACTGAAACGAGAAGGGGGACACAGGGAGGTGCAGTTACCCTTGATGTGGTGCCAGGGGAGCTGATCACCCATTGTGGGCTGTTGGGGCCTCGGGTAAGAGGGCATGGGCATGATTCGGGGACAAGGCTGGCATTGGGACACTTGCCCTGGTGGGGGCACAGAGTGGTTCCAGTGGTTAAACAGTGAGGCCAAACAGGCAATCCCATCCTGGGGTTCTTACTTGTTGGAGGCAACTGAAAGAGGGCACGGGCACCCAACACACTGCAAGGGTTCCTGGGCAGAGGGGCTGCCCATGTAGCCATCCTTGCATCGCTCACAGTGGTCTCCTTCTGTGTTGTGCTGGCAGTTCTGCAAGGAAAAGGCAAGCTCTGGGCTCAGCACTGACAATAAATGGTGGATGCACTAAAAACTTCCCATCAGGATGCATCAGTCCTTCCTCTATCCCAGAACTGCCTTGCACCCTAAGCTGACCCTAAGCAGGGTCACCAGCAAAACAGTGCAGCCAATGCTCTGACTCAGGCATGGTTCATCCAGCCAGGTTAGCATGTGAAGAGCTTTGAATCACATGCTACAGATCTTAACTCCAAAATATCACACTGCTCCACTGTTTACTTACAAGGCATATCCCAGAGCCTGGCAGGCACTGATCGGAGTGACCATTGCAATGGCAGGGGATGCATTTTCCCAGAAAGAGCCCCTTGGTGTCCCTGTAGTAACCTGGAGCACATTCCTGAGGAGACAGAAAAAGGCAGAGATCTGAAAAACAGCCTGATACTTTTGTGAAAAGCAAAGAAACAAAATTAGTTTCCATGACAGAATTCCCATAGGATTGTACTGATGGAGAAGAGATTAAAAGCAATGATGAAGATTTTTCACTGCAGCACCTTCCTGCTCCTTTTCACCAGGAGAGAACCAGGCAGAGAAGGACCCATTCCAAGGTACTGCAACACCTGAACGATTTCCCCATCGTGGCACTTCCAAGAAGGCAGATGCAGCTACTGCACCTCTCCAGGGTGCAAGGTGTTGTGGTGAGGAAATGTTCCTTCCTTTGAAACAACCTGAGCTGTCATTTCCACTGGAACCCTCAGGAGCCAGCCTGGAGGCTGCTGGTGCCTTGTTTGTGCTTTGCACAAACATCCAAACCCCAGGGCTGCCACACACACCAAGCGCGAGGGGTGGCTGATACACAAAATGTGACTGACTCCCCTCTGACTGGAACAGTACGTCCACTTCCCCCTGACCTGGCAGGAGTCTCCCTGGTAGTTAGCTGGGCACAAGCACAGCTCCACGTTGCTGGCACGGACGCCTGTGGCCGTGGCCGTTGCCACCTCCAGCACCACACGGCGCAGGGACACAGAGGAAGAGAGCTGGGAGAAGAGTGCTCGGATCTGCAGCTGCTCCAGGTTTGCCAGCACCATCATGAGCTCCTCTCTGGACACAGGGTTGTGAGTCTCTGTGTGCCTGAAGTTACCCTGGCAGGAGGAAAACCTGGCATTACTGGCAGGAAGCACAGGCACCTGAACATCCAGCCCAGCCTCCACGTCCCTGCAGCTGGAATCTCTCCCCTTTGCATGGATGAAACCACCCCAGCAACACCTCAAATGCTGAGCTCAAAGCTTTTGTCCCTCTGTCTGCATGAGCTCCTGTCCTTTCCTGCATTATCTGAGCACTTCACTCGTGTGTGCATACTCACCTCCACCAGCTGCAGCCAGCCTTCGTGTGCCTCCCCTGGGGACGGGTAGGCACCTTCCAGAAACATGATGCTCATCTGATTTCCCTGGGAAAAGCAAGGAAGGCGTCAGTCATCACCTCCTGCATCCATCATATCCTGCTCCTGCATTAGCAGGGGGCACCAGGGAGTTTCTTGGGCTGCACCTTCAAGATCACATCCGGGCGGGACTCCATGGGAATGAACACGTCACCCCTCCGAGGGTTGGAGTGCAGCTCATAGCGAAGGTGCCCTCCATAGGAGGAAACCTGAGGGAGACACAAATCCCACAGGTTGCTGCAAGCCCTCATCACTGAGACAAGACAGACATGTTTGTGTTCAACTGGAGTGTGAGCAATGCCTGCGTGTCAGGCTGCTGGCACATGTGTTGGTAGGGTGAGGGTGGTTCCCCCTTCTCTTACTTGGTCCCCAAGGTAGGAGCTGGGTGCAACCCAGTAGAGCTCCTGGTAGGCATCTAGGAGGTTCTTGAGGTCAGCAGTGACAAGCTGCTCCTGCGGGTTCAGAGCTGTTGGCACTTCGTGGCGGTCACTGCTCAGCAAGAGCCATCCGTTCATGTCGATGAACTGGAGGGGAAGAGCAATTGTGGGTCTTCTAGTGGAGTTACAGAAAGTATTTGGGTATTGATGCTCCAGAAGAACAGGTCCCAGAGCAGCAGAAAGGGGAGTAACAGGCTCACACCTCACATGCATCCTGATGAAGCCACTGGAAGGCTGATCATCACCCCCGCCCAGCACATGAGACCCCACAGACCAGGAAAAGGGGGCTGAAAGCAGGAGATGGGCACAGGGAGTCAAAGATAACCCTCCTCATGGTGTATCTTCAGTAGGATTAACGCAGGACAGAGACCCAAGGGGAGCAGGGAACCAGGTGGACAGGAACACACCTGACCTGGAGGCTCTGGTGGCCACAGCCCCTCTCACCTCGGCTCGGTGCTTCTCAGCGCTGCGGCAGCGATCAGTCGCACCAAAGCAGAAACACTTGGTGCAGCCCTTGGGGTTGGTGGCATCCAAAGAAAACGTCCCCAGGCGGCACTGGTCACACCTCAGGCCCTCCACATTTTCCTGAAAGACAAGCAAAGCTCAATAGTGTCAGCAGCTTCTCCCAAGGCCTCAGTGGAGGACAGGGATGGCTGGCTGAGTGATCAAAGCACAATGCTGTGGTGCTGGAAGATGTTGAAGCAGTCCCCCAAAAGATTTGCCTGTACAGCACCTATCAAACATTAAATTCACCTGAAAAAAGCACTTTTAAGCCCTACAAAGAGGCTGGAGCAGGCAGCTCAGAAGCTGAATTGCTCTGCTGCCATGGATCCAGGAGCCAATAGGGATGACAGCTCTACCTCCAACAAGCTCCGATACAGGGCTGGACTCAGACTGGCCATCTTCCCCAGGGAGAGCCCAAGGAATAAGCCTTCAGGGCCAGGAAGGATAAGAAGACATGAGTTTTACAGGGTGCTCTGAACCCACCACCTCATGGGGCAGCCTGGCTGCAGCTCAGGCATGCAGGCACTCTCCTTCTCCAGCCCCACTCCCTCTGGCATGCTGAGCACACACAGCCCCTGCCACCTCCAGCCAGAGCAGGACAGCTGAGCCAAGGAGAAAGGCACCACGTGGAGATATTGAGGGACTGACCTTGCAGTGACACTGCCCCGTGACAGGGTCACACACGCTGGCTTCGGTGCCAGCCTGGTGGCAGTCACACCGCCGGCAGTCGGGGTAGTGGTAGTAGCCAGGGGCACAGAGGTCACACTGTCGTCCGATGATGTTGGGCTTGCACCTGGGTGGACACAAGAGCCAGAAGAGCTTTCAGAGCTTTCCTCACCTCCGTTCTGCCCATTTCCTCCCTTCAGCTTGCTAACGTGTTCCACCACTCCAGCAGGGACCAGGGATGCTGCCAGATGTCCCCAGCATCAGGTAAGGCTCCCTCACCTGCACTGCCCACTGTCCACGTCACAGCCTGGCTCTGTCAGCTCCTGCACACCGGGCCGGGAGCAGTTGCAGTCCTCACAGCCGATGAGGGGGTGGCAGCCGAAGGTCTGGGGCTCGCAGACAACACACTCCGGCTTCAGGGTGTGGGGAGGGCAGATGCACTGCCCTGTCACTTCATCACAGAGACGTGTCCCACAGTCACAGGCTGCAAGGGGCAGAACAGGGCTGGGTTTGGGGGAGCCAGACCCAGGAACCCCAGGCAAGCGTGGGGAACAGATCCAGAGCAAGTGCTGGGAAGGTGGAGCTGGGAGACGGGAGAACTCACGCCTGCAGTTGGGGAAGCCCCAGTAGCCGGTGGCACAGCGGGAGCACTCGCGGCCGATGACGTTGGACTTGCAGGGGCACTGCCCTCCGAAGGGCTGGCACTGGCTGCCCCGCGCCCCGGCCTCGTGGCAGCGGCACGGCTGCGCCCCGTTGTTGTAGAAGAGCGACAGCGAGATGGCAGAGTCACGGCAGAACCTCGAGGACGTGCTGGGGCTGTAGGGGAAGGTGAGAGGAGTCAGTGCTGCACATCCCCACGGCCTCCCCACCACCCCAAATCCAGCATCTCCTGCAGATCCAGAATCTCCTGCAGCGATGGGTAGTTAGTGGGAGGGAGACAGAGATCCCCCAAATTCCCATGTTTGGTCAACAGAACAAAAGCCTCAACCAGCCCTCTCCTTGCCACACATGAAGGGAAGGGGGTGTTGCTCCCTGAGGAGTGTGCAGCCTGCAGGCAGCACAGCGGGCACCCAAAGCCAAAGATCTCACTTGATGTAGAAGCTGTTGATGCCACAGCTGCTGATGAAATCATAGGACTTGTCCAAGGGTTCCTCCTGCAGGTACTGGGATGTGTAGCTGTCCTCAGGCACCACGAGGATGTAATCCTACAAAGCAAGGGTGAGCTGGGTGAGCCAGGTTCTCATCTCAGACAGACAGACATCATCCAAAATGACTCTGAAGTCCAAATGCACCTTTAACCTTTCATCCCTTGCTGGGACAGAACATAACACAGCAAGTATTGCAAAGACCAGGAATCACCTCTCTGTTGAGGTCTGTCCATCAGGGTCCATCTAACCTAAAGCTCCACATCAGGAACAGCCCAAATTCACTGGAGTAGAAACAGCCTGAATACCCCCAGAGCACAGCGCTGGCTGTGCCCCAGTAGAAGGCAGTCTTTATCACCCCACATTTCTACACATGAAGGCACCTGGGTTCCAGTTCTGTCTTTCAAACTTATCCAAATTTTGGTCAATCTTCTAGTCCTGTTGCCTGAGAATAACAAGAGCTACCTACTCCCATGATGAGGCCTGCCTGAACAAACAGGTGTATGCAGGTGTAAAATATTTCTAGGGCAGGAATAAGGCTTATTCTGGATTATCACAAACTACATATGCAAAGTATTGCAATTTCTGCTTTGTTTTGATATCAAAACCAGACAGGGAAGGACAGCTGTCATATACAGAAGCTGCCCCTGTGAATTCTGCCCTCAATTCCACACCACTAAAGTTGGAGACTGCAACTTTCTAGGGCAGTTTACAGACCAAGTGATGGTGGGAAACATTCTTGCGGTCACACAGTGATAAAACTCCAAGGAAAAGCTCCCTGCTGAAGCCTGGTCCAGCATGCTTTGGAAGCTTCCTGGAGAGAGGCTCACCAGCCACAGCTGCTTGCCCTCTGGCACTCGAACAACCACGGTGAGATCATTATCAGTAACATCCAGGACTATTTGGTCCTCAGAAACCACCAGGCTCCGGCACCCATAGCCATGTGGGCAGAAATTTGCGTTGGTCTGACCTGAAAAGACAACAAATGTGTTGGTGCCACATGTGCCTCCAGTCCCCATCACACCCTCCCAGTCTGGAAGGGGCAAGTCAGTCTTGCTTCACTTTTGAGATCCCCAAAGAACCTGCAGCTATCCTCTGGTATGGAAAACTTCCAGGGTTTCTGCCAACCAGCAGCTTCCCCAGGCCCCTGCCCTTCTCACCTTGCCAGATGCGCCCACCATTGATGAGCACTTCCACGGGGAAGGTGGGGTGGTTGGGCTGGTAGAAGTGCAGGATGAAGGCATAGCGTCCCAGGGTCTGGATCTGGCTGTTAAACACCACTGCAGCCTGCCCCAAAATGGGAGAACACAGACAAAAAATCCATGTCTGATGCCTGCACTCACAGCTGGGATGTTTTCTAATTATTATTGCACAAATTTGTGCTCTAATTGCACAACTGTCAGGTCTTGACAAGTCAGCAAATCAAACACCCCATGCCTCCACGCTCCCCCTCTAATGCTGCCACCTGAAAAGCTTTTCCTGGCATCCTGGAGAACCAAACAGGGTTGGATGGAGCCAAGACATGCCAGTCCACAGGAATTACAGGTTCAGGGACAAGTTTAAAGTCCAGGTTAAATTCTGAAAATGCTAATTGATAAAGCTACTCAACAGATAGGGGAAATTTCTCCCTGCCCCGGTGGTCCGGTATCACAGCACCAGCAAACCAGCCCAACCACTACCTGTGGGGACTGCAGGAGGATGAGCTCTGCAGTGGGGTCCATCGCTGTGGGAGGACGAGGAGCAGGCTCCACTGGGACCCCAGAAGGAGCCACATGGACAGCCTGAGCCAGGGGCACCTCTGGGGCGATGGGCAGAACCTGGGCACCCTCCAAAACGATTGACTGAGAAAGCTTCAGGAACCTTGAGGGGACACAGGAGCTGCTGAAATACAAGGAATAAACAGGATATGATTATGTCCAGAAAGGAGAGAGGGAGGCTCTGGGGTCCTGGCAGGGAAGCACAGCCTGTAACTCCTTGTGGATTACAGCATGTGCCTGCTGAGGGACAGCTCACTACCAGCACCCCTGGGGCTCTGGGACAGGGGCTCCGCAGGAAGAACAGGAGCCTGGCACAGGCTAATTCCTCTGCAAATATTTATTCGAAGTAGTGTCAAAAATTTGGATACAGTGAGTGTCTTGCTGTATGTGAGCAAGCACAGGAATTCCTATTTGGGATGACACTTGAGTGTCTGCCCCAGAAGGCAGAGTGGGGCTCAGGTACAGCAGCCTGACTCCCAGTCTGTGCTCAGAACACACAGGCAAGGAGCTTCACCTCGGCTGGAGATTTCTTTCTACTACATCAAGAACTTAAAAAGTCTCTGAGCCTGAAGGAAGCAAATGTTTTTGGGAACAGCTCAATTCATGCTATATCTAAGGGGACCCAAGGCTCTCACCTGTTGGATGAGAAGGTGCCATGGACACTGATGCAGTGCACCTTCGGCTCGATGAGCTCCACGGTGAACTGAGCAGTGGGGATCAGGTACACTTTGTGCTGCCACATGGAGAGAGACACCTGGTTAGGTGACAACCTCTGCCACTGGGGCCACAGCAGTGCCCACCAGGCACTTCAGCTAACGCATGGCAGTCACACCTCTGCTTGCTGCCCCTTCTTCCTTGGCACAAGGATTACACATTTAGAAGCTCCACATATTGATGGGATTCTTCTGTCCTTGGCTAAGCAAGGAATCTCTCCAAGATAAAAAAGGAACTGCCCCATGCTGTAGAGCTCCCTCTGCAAGAGCAGCTGCCTCTCCCCATCCCCTCCCCTCTCCCAGTCCCATGATCTACTTCAAAACACCCCAATGACCCCACCCCCCGTTCTCCACCTGGACTGGTCATGACACAGACTGAGATCCAGACTGAGAACCCTTCTACAGGCTGGCTACCAGTCCAGCCTTTCCTCCCTGTGACCTGCTGACAGAGCTGCCCTCAGAGGGAGCCTTACCAGGAAGAAATCAGCTAGATCAGAGGTGAACCGAACAGTGGCCTCTGAGGTGAGTTCAAAAGTTGCCATTCGACTCTGGGAATCTACAGCAATCCCTCGACAAAGGAAACTGTAAGAGAAACACACATTTTGAAGCCAGCCTTGAGCAGGGTCACAACCCATTTCTTGTCCTGTCAGCTGTATGTCCTGAGGGGATTTACACAAAGTCCCTGGAAATCTTTTGATGTTTTTTCTGGCTGCTTCTAAGAGTGAAGTTTCCCAAGGACACCCCGAACATTTGTTTCCTACTGCAAAGGTTGCAGTCTGAAGTCAGACAGGGTTTGACCTGTCTCAAATAAACTTGCCTGTAGGTCATTCCCCAAGTCAAGGCCCCTACCAACATATCCAGCTGTAAACAGATGCAGAAGATTATCTCCTGGCAGAGGCATTAGAAGACTGTGTTGGCACAGGTACACACCACCCTGGGGTGGGATGGCCAGCCACCAAAATCTGTGTCCAGCTAGAATGAGTTTGGACACACAAAGCATAGATGGACAACACTGAAGCTTGCTTTGTTTATGTGATAAACCAGAAAAAGTTCAACTGGAGGGAGGGCTGTCCTTGCCACGGCAGAGAACTGAACCCTTTCTCCCCTGAGCTGCCCATACCTGTAGACACAGGGGTAGAAGGTGAACGTGCCCTGCTGAGTGGCCGAGTGCGGCGAGCTCACTGCGATGCCCACGGTCTGCAGAGCGTTGGTGTTGGCATATTCCACCAGCAGCACGTACTTCCCAGGCTGGGCCACAGGCAGGGACAGCTGCACTTCCACCTGGAGGACAGAGGGATGACTGAGGGAGTGTGTGCAGGATGCCTGTGCTACAACAAACCAGCCTCCTCTGCAGCTCGGGGGACAACACAACAAATCTCATCAAATCCTTGCAAGCCTTTACACATGAGACTCTGGGTTTGGATGCCCTGAACAGAGCACACAAGCACACAGCTGCATGGGTGTAAAGCCTTTCTGGTCACCTGCCCAGGTGTAGGTAAAGGCCCAGACAGAGGGGTGAGCATTGCAGTGTCTGGGAGAGGGACAAAACAGAAGTGCCACTCACATCACTGCCACTGCAGGTGGCCATGCGGGGGTGGGAGGGGGTGAGCTGCTCCGTGGGACACAGCCTGGGGAGCCGGTTGTCCAGCCTGCACACTGCATCCACCCCTGGCACGGCAGGGAAGCCCTCCACAGACAGGTACTTGTACAAGAGGCAGCTGGAAACACACAGAAAAAAATTGCAAAGTACAAACAGTAATCTTTAACCCCAGGCCAAGAGGAGCTGAGCAAGCCCCACACAGCACAAAGATGTGGAAATTCTTACTTCTGGGTGGCTTTTTCAGGGGCTGGCTGGTAGGTACAAGGCTCTGTGACCTTCAGCTGCAGGATCGGTGCTTCATAGTATGAGCTGGGCAGCAAAACCAGATAGTCCTAGAAGGAGAGATTGGAGAGGTGTGATGCTTGGGACACTCGTCCCCAGGGAGCTGTTGAAGCCCCCCCGGTGGGTGGAGCACAGGGCCTTACCAGCAGCACACCCTCTGCTTCAATGACCAGAGACCAGGTGTTGGGGTTGAGAACGAAGGGCTCCCCGAAGCTGTTCTGGGGCACGGTGACAAAGGCTGGCTCCGTGCTGGGAGCAAAGACAATCTGCTTGGTCTGCTCTGTACCTGGAATGGGAGGGATGAGAGGCTGTGAAGGGACTGGAGTGGAAAATCTGGGACTGGAAATGGGAGGCTATGCTCAAGGAAGCAGCTCTGTGGTGCAGTGGAGAGTGACAGGCTCTCACTCTCTTTGATGCACCACAATCCCACACTGTCCTGGAACAGAGACATCCACTCTCAATCTGCTCAACAGCCTGATGGGAGAAATAAATATAAATCACTGCAATCCTTAATGCAAGTCCAGAGCTCTCACAGTGTGCTCTGCATCCCCAGATTGCAAAGCACAGAGTGTTGCAAGCCAAGGAGCGTTTTGCCAGCTAGAAAAGGAAAGAACTCATCTGTGAAGGGTTAATCGTGAGACAGACAAAAAGAATTGCCCAGATACACTTTTCCTCAGGGAAATTCTGACCTCAGTTCCACAGGCAAGATACCTGTCCTCATGCAAACTTTCAGGCCCCCAAGGTGTGCTCCTGCCTTTCTTCCTGCCAACCACAGACTCTGCACTCAAGATTTAGATATTATTTTTAACTGACAGGACAAAATGGGTGCAAGGCCTGATCCTGCTGCTGCTGAACAGCTCCTTGGTTCAGCTGGCAGTCCCACAACCTCTTCACTAATGGATGTAATCACAACACAGCACCTAGAAGCAGATTCTGTGCCTGCCCCAGCAGTCTCAGGAGCTTTTGAAGACCACAGGTGAGAGGGATTCACTGGGAATGGCTGCACGGTGAGCAGATGAGATGAAGGACATAGAGAATGTGGCACACTGTCCTGGTGTGGTACATGGACATCAAGGCACAACACAGATGGCCAGAAGCTAAAGCAAGGGCTTGTGCTACTGCTGGGATGGGTAATGACCCCTTCCCATGTGTGACATGCCTGGCATCAGCGGAGGACAGGACCTCGCTTTTCCAGATGGGAAGCACTGGTGAGGACGCAAAGAGTGAAGAGATTTCCCTGGGGTAGATTTCTTGACAGGTTGAAATTCCAAATCCCTTTGAAGTGATCCACAACTCCAACTGAGATGGCTCCTAGAGGTAGAGTGGAACAAACCAGGCTGAAAATCCCATACTTGGATAAGGCTTTCCCTTTTGCAAACCACATCTTCCAACTTCTTTCCAAGCTGCTTGTCCTTTGCCACGTGAGGCCCTTTCCTTCCAGACAGGAGGTGGCTCAGCACTCCTGAAGCCTCCCAAGGATGCTGCCCTCCTGGGTCCCATTGTTGGTGCACCAGTCTGGCTGCTTGCTTTCAGCACTAGAAAAATCAAGCTGCTTCTGCACAAGAAGTGAAGCACTTTTTAAGGCAAATGGGCTCTGCTGCTGGATTGGACAGATTAAATACTTCCTGACTTTTGGTGGGATCCTAAAGCATGACCATGGCTTCTGCTCTTCTTGTTTTTCTGCTGTGAAATATGACTGGACATAAAAATAAACAGTTTTTCCTCTCAAAAAAAAAAAAAGGCTGAAAAATAGTAATCTGGCATTTCAAACCTTGCATTTCACATGAAAGGCAGAACCTATGTCAACTCAAGACAGAGAAGAGAACTTCACACACTGATAAATTATGTAGTTGGTGCTGACAGCCTTGTGCTGTGCACATGTGGTCTGGAGAAGAGCTTCAGCAGAATTATGTGGCTGTGGCATCCAAAGGGCTAAAATCAACCAGCCAACCACCCACCACAGCCTGCAGGTCAAGTGTGTTCCCATGCAGTCTTGCTCAGATTGTTTCCCAAAATATTTGCTGTCCAGGTTTCTAGGCTTGTTCAGACATCTTTTGGTGGCTCTTGTCCAGCAGCTCGTGGCTTAAAGAGAGGACACTGCACCAGAGTGCAAAGCCTGTGTAACGTGTGTAATTCCATGGCACTTTGAAGCCCCACACCATGTGTGAAGCCAGCAGCCTGGTTTGGGAGAAGCATACAGAAAGGCAGGACTGCCACATCAGGGCAGCTGCTAAATAAAACCACCTGCAGCTGCCAAGGCTTGGATCCACTTCCCAACTCTTGGCCCATTCTGGTTTTGTGGAAAGTCAGCGCAGCTTTGCCTGGGGCACTGGGGTGATCTTGTCCCATGCTGGAACGGTTGTATGGAATTGTACAACAGCCTTATCTCCCACCAGCCTGGCTGGTATCAGTCCTCAGTGAGCAGCCCTGGGCCTGGGCCCACCTTGCTGCTGCTCTGGTAAATAAAGGGGGCTGCAAACTCAAATCAGCCTTTCAACTGGGAGGGCAGGACTAATGGGTAAAGCCATATGGAAACGTCTTCTGGAAAGGATGATGCAGAAGGTTGCCTGGGATGGGGAGGAGGTGGCGATGGCACAGGGAAGCAGAGCGGTCTGGGATCCTTACCTCTCCTTCGTGGCTGATAAGCTGTAATTTTGCCATACACAGTGGCCCCTCCTGAATTAATATACCTCAGGATGACATGGAACAGATAGAGCTCTGCCTCCTTCACGTCTACAGTGACTCTGATTTTATTCTGCAAAAAGCAAAAGAGCACACGGGGCACACGTCACTGGGGGAGCAGCTCCTGAGTGCCCGCCTGCTCTGGGGAGGGCCTGACCCGCCTGCCCTACCTGCCTGCCTGCCTGCCTCTCTTCCCCCTCCCTCGCCAGCCCACGGCACAGCTCTGGCCGGCCACCTGAGACGGACACACCTTGGGGCAGGAGAAGGGGCAGAGGAGCAGTGTTGCAGCGTGGGATGCTCTGAGTTAGTCTAGAAGTGAAAAATGCACTTACAGTTGCCACAAACATTAAACTTTCCTTCCTCAACGACCGAGACCCTCCCTTCCACACTGGCAGGCCCCCGGCTGACGTAGCGGAAGACGAGGCGGAAGAGGTCGGGGGAGGTCACATTGAGAGTCACCACTACCTTGGGCTGGTGGGAGAGAGAAAGGGGAGAGAAGCAGAGCACACCTTCAGTTACCTCCACCACCCACACTGCCAGCCCAAGCGCAGCTGCTCGGCTCACTGCTCCCAAAGCATCATGCCACAGTGCAAGGAGGACACAAGCACACGGACCCTACTGCTCATGGCACCTCAAGGCACTGTCCCCTGGCTGGGGCCAGCCACCAAGGGAGCAACCTGCCTGTGGAAGGGGGTTGGAAGGCTGTGATCACATCTGGAAGATGCTGTGGCACAGCAGGGTGGCTCAGCTCTCCAGGGGGACACACCATGAAAGGGGAAAGGTTATAGGAATTTGTTGCTTTTGTTATCAGCATGTTGCTTTGGGGTTCAGTGTGCCAGCCACCAGGTACCAAACTCCTGCCCTTGTGTTTATGGAGCTCTGCCCAAGTGCCTGCAGAAAAGGCTGGGAATTGAGCTGGTGCCTCATCCTTGGGAATGTGCAGTGCTAAGGACCAGCTGGGCTAATGGACCATAGAGCTGATGGCTCATCTGCCCTCCACCTGCCTGGACACTGCTTGGCAAGACCCCAGCTAAGGAGATGCTTAATCAAAGAGATCTAGGCTTAAATAACCTCCTGCCTACAGGGCAAAGCTGGGCTCTGCCCAAGGAGACTTCTAATGAGGGCTGTGTTCTTCAAAGCTCCACTTACACACCACCTTCCTGCTGGAGAGCAAACTGGAAGGGTTTTGATCATAACAAACTACAGGTGAGACCTGCCAGCAGAAAGCTGCGTGCTACCCCCTTCTATCAAGGTCTATTTCTAGCTCAAACACCAACATTGGGTGCAACATCCTCAAGTTTTAAGGCTGGGATTTTCTCAAGGAAGCCTACAGGAGTTCATTGCTTAGCTCCTACCAAAAATTAATTGGGAAACAGCCCCTCTGTTACTTCACCTAAGCAAAAAAATGCGAAGAGAACTGAAAGTTCATGCACCAGAGTAAGGAGCAGCTCACATGGGATAAAACTGTCAGAGAATCACTGCCCTGCACTCCATCCCCAAACAAACACACACTTCTGCAGGGGCCATGCAGAAGAAACCACCAAGGAGTGAAAAAGAGTCAACAGATGAAACAGCTTCACTCCTAGGACTTACTCAACTCCAGGTTAGTGTAAACCATTGTTACAGCAAACCAGCTAACAGCAAGGGCAAAGGCTGAAGGGTAACAAGAGGTCCAAGCTGCACATGGCAGTTGAGGAGGAGGTAACTTATTTTTGGAAAAGGGAGGAAAGGTTATACAGAGTTATAGGAAAGAGCAGAGTCAGTTGAAAGAGGAACAAGGAAACAGAGACAGTGTTTATAGACATCCCTGTAAGTGATCACCATGCTACTACATTTGTCTAAATGGATTAGGATGTCACGGGATTCCCAATTTAGGATCTTTCCCTTCATCAGTCTATGCCACCCCCAGCACTACAGGAAATATCTGCACAAACAGGCTATATATATACAATGTGCTGTTTATGTTGGCCATCCTGTGACTTTGGGGTTTTCAGGGGCACTTGGGGTGAGAGATGTGTGCCAAAGCACATCAGCCCTCCCCAGGGGGAGCTGGGCTGGGCTGCAGTCCCCAGGCGTACCTGGATGGAGGACATCTGTGCATATCCTCGCCAGCTGAAGCCCTCGAACTCCAGGGGGTTGTAGCCGAAGCGCACAGCGCGGCCGGCCGGCGTGGTGCCTTCCTCCAGCTCAAATTTCAGGTGGTGAAGGTCAGGGAAATAATGGTCCTGTGCTGGTCTGGGGAAAAGAGAGAGCACGGTTACCTGCTGGGCTACCCAGAGGGAGCGGCAAGAGGACACCTCCGCCAGGCACATGGCAGATGTGACAGCAGCCCACACGGTGCGGTCACCGCCCCCGTGGTGGCAGAGGACAGCGAGGGAGGCAGAGCACGCCAAGGTGCAGCTTACTGGGTGCAGGTGGGACCTCGTGTGCTCTGCCTGCAGCGACAGGCTCCGCTGCGCTCCTCGCAGGACGGCCCCAGGGCCCCGCCGACGTCGCACCGGCAGCCTGCGGGAGGAAGCGCCTGTTTACATTCCCGCCACGCTAACGAGCTCCTGGTCGCTAATCAAAGGCGCATCCCAGCGGGCAGGGAGCCTGGGGACACTATTTTTATTCCATTGTATCCGTTTTCATATTTGGCGCCGGACCCACTTGGATCGACTCTTCTTCCACCTCAGCGCCGAGCTATTTCCAGGCGGCTGAGGGAACAAGGCCTGCAAACCCTCACGGCCGGGCGCCGCAGTCCTGCCACCAGCCACAGCCCCGCTCCCTCTTCCCAGCCCTGCCAGCACTGCGTGGGATGGCTCAGAGCAGCCTGATCTCCTCCTTCACCTCTTCCCACGGACATGGTGGAGGGCGGCCAACCCCATGTATCCATGCCTGCCCTCTCCCAGCAGGAGGAAGGGGCACAGCTGCAAGGATGTGACCAGTGGTTGAAACACAACAGTTTCTGGTACCCAAAGGTGTACCTCACCTGGCTGTTCCACTCCCCAGCCTGACAAACCTGTGTCCAACAGTGGAAAAAGATGACCTCAGGTCTCCACATCCACAGTAATTCCCAGCCCATGCTCTGGGCTGTGATACAGAACCACAGAATCATCAAGGTTGGAAGAAATTTTAACATCCAATTCAACCCGTTACTACCACTGAAACCCCTAAAGCACTAAACCCTATCACCCCAAAAACAATGACCTGAAACAGGAGATGGGACATCTCTTGCCCCTTCTCTCCAAGGTCACCAACCAGTCCATCTGTGCAGTGAGGTCAGTTCCTGTGGCCCCCCTCACTCACTGGACACACCACAAAGAGCTCACCTTGGCAGCCAAAGTAATTTGCATTCTCCATGTTGAAGAAGCCGTCCCTGCAGGCTGAGCAGAACTGCCCACACACGTTGGCTTTGCAGAAGCACTGCCCATCGCCCTGGGAGAGAAGCAGGCACAGAAACTCATTCCCTCCTGTTGCTTGTCATGGCTAAGCTGTTCCTCAGTTATTTGGGTTCTGGTCTGAGACACTGCAGAAACATTTCGAGTTTCACGCTCCACACGGCTTCCTGCGTGTGGGTGGGCCAGATAAGGGCCAGATAACTTAAATTACCCAACAATGCAGGCAAACAAAAATCCAGGCATCCTGGGACAGACACAGAAATATTTAGGTGCCTAATTTATGACAGGTCTTAATCCCACATTCTCATGCAAGCCCAGACTGTGGTGCAAGCGCTGAGAGCTGCGTCAGGGCCTCTCCACCAGCTGCTGTGAGAAACAGAGCTGAACACTCCCAACAAAGCAAGCTCAGAGGAGTCTGGAAGCAGAGGAGCAAACCCACCTGCCGGCACTCTGAGATTCCGCTGATGGTGCCCTTGGTGTCACACTTGCAGCCTGGAGAGAGGGAGATGAACATGAAAGCCAGAAGAACAATCAGCCCCTGAGAAGATGCCTGATGGTGTCAGCACCCACCACACCAGAGGATACTGGTTGGGTAAGAGGAGCCAGGAACTAGTCAAGTAGAAGGTAGCCCTGCAGAAGGGTTCACATTCCATTTTGTATAGCTACTATTGAGGACACAGCTACCTCAGACATTTATTTGCCTTTTCTGAATATTTGGCCATGAAAATTAAAGTGTCTGCAGGGAGGGGTGAGAACAGCAGAACTTATTGCATGAGCCCTATGTTTCATCTCAAGCAAAAAGCTCCAGGCTCCAGTCTTTCCCCTCTCCATGTGGGGGTTACCCAGAGCACTCCAGCTTTGACACATCACTTCTGGGTGAAGATGGAAGGAAGGCCAGCACTTCCAATCCTGCAGTGATGGTGCCCACTGGCTTGGGCTTGACTCTTGCATCATGGAGGGGACTTTTGGGGGCTGTGCAAATGCCATTTCCTTACTCAGGCAGCCATAGGGGTTCTCTGGAGTCAGGTTCCAGTATCCAGGTTTGCATCTGTCACAAGCTGGGCCTTCAACATATGCCCGACATGCACAGGAGCCCTGGGGAAAGGCAGGGGGAGAAAAGAGCAGGTGAGAATTTGCAGGATGGTGGCTGAACATGGGGTTTGCTGCTCTGGATGCTTTCAGGCTGAGCTTAAGGAAGGAGCTGATCCAACATGAGATAAAGGGGATCAGACAGAAATGACCTGCAGGGGTTGTGGTAGGTTGAGGATACTCACTGGGGCCAGCGAGGGATCTGCAGTCTCCAACCCTGCTGGGTTACAGGAGCCCACTAGAAAAGAGAGGTAAAAGAATGGATTTATAGAGCCAGCTCTTGCCTTGGCTGTCCCTAACTGGGGTTATTTCTCCCCTTGCAAAGCTCTTGGGGGATAATAAATGCATTTAGCAGCACCCAAGACACCGGAGTGTGCCAAGAGATCAGGGAGAAGGGGTTACCTTCGCAGTGGGGGAAGCCGTAGGCGCCGGGCACGCAGCTGTCACAGCGCAGTCCCGTCACCTTGGGCCGGCAGCTGCACTGCCCCGTGTCCTGGTCACAGGTGCCATGCAGGGACCCCTCCCGGGAGCACTGGCAGGCTGCAAAAGAGTGGGGGGAGCTGCTGCAGCTGCATTCAGGGCTTCCCAGCAGCAGCCTCTTTTGTCTGCCTGACCTTCACCAAAAGTAGCCAGAAATGTGGGTTATAAATAAAATTCTCGTTCTTTGCTTTTGGTTAAAACTATCCCAATCTTTTAAGAAAAACAGTAGAAGCCTCAATGTTTATCACACCCATTCACATACATTTATGTGTATTTAAGAGGCAGGGAAGAGTTTTGGTTGAGGAGAAGGGGTAGGTGTGATCTCATTCCCCCAGGTCAGTCGCCAGCGATGTATCAGACCCTACAAAATCCCAAACACCCAAGAACAGCATTCAGCCATCAAGGTCTGCCCTGTGGATGTTGGATGTGGGCAGTGAGGTGAGTGCAGGGCAATGGTTCCACAGCTTCCTGCACGCCCATGAATGCACAGAGATCCCACTGTCCTATCACAGGAAAGGTCAGCAAGCTGCCAGGAAGCTGCCCATGCCTTCCTTGCCCAGCCAGCACACCTCAAATCCCTGCCAAAGGAGACATTCTAAGCTGACACCCCCACCTTGGCTAAGAGCAAAAGATTGCTTGTAAGAGAACAGATTAAAAAAAAATATAAAAATCAGGTGGATCTTTTCTTTCTTTACTGCGGGTCTTCTACAGCTCTGCAATGTGGACACAGTTCTATGAGACAAAAAAAAAAGTGACTACTGAACTCCTGTGAGACCATTACATCTCTGCCTCCAGCCTCTTCAAAGGCATATTGCCGGCATCAGCATTTGGGAGGAGTGTTCTGCCAGCTGGCACAGCTCAGAAGTCCACATTTAGTACAGTGCAGGAGGGTGATGATGGTCTTCTGTTGCTTCAGGGAAATTGTATCATGGATTACTTTTTAATGAGCAGTAAATTCTTGCTGGGAGACATAAAAGTACATCTGGCTTCCAGTCGGGACTGCTGACAGGGAGGGAGATGGGGACACTCTGCCTGGAGCTGGGGAGGGCTGGTCAGAGGATTTGGGGCTGCAGGCACCTACCACAGCCATTGCTCAGTCCTGGCACCAGCAGCAATAGCCCAGGAGTAATGCAGTGCCCAGGAAAATGGATAGGATCAGAGACTCATTAAGGTTGGAAAAGACCTCTAATACCTCCACCTGTTCCCCCAGCACTTCCAAGCCTACCACTAAACCATATGTCTAAGTGCCACATCACAGCTTTTCAATCCTCCCAACGATGGTGATTCCACCACTGCCCCAGGCAGCCTGATCAAATGCTTGACAACTGTTTTGGTGATGAAATTTTTCCTAATACCCAACCTAAACCTCCTGTGGTGCAACTTGGGGCTGTCTCCTCTTGTCCTGCCACTTGTTACCTGGGAGAAGAGACCAACCCTGGTCTGCCTACACCCTCCTTTCAGGTAGTAGAGAGCAGTAAGGTGTTACTCACGTGTGCAGCTGGGGTATCCATAGAAGCCCAGGGCACACTGGTTGCAGGTGTGTCCCGCAAAATTCCCATGGCACCGGCACTGCCCCGCTGGGCTGCAGTTGTTATCCACTGCACCCCGGGAATCACAGGAGCAAGCTGTAAGAGCAGAACTCTGATGATCCCTGTGATCTGTGGCCAAGCACTGCTGGTCTAAACCATCATTCAGTCCCCCAGGAAGAATTAGCCATTTCCATCAGAACAAAATTAATTTCTCAATCCCTTGGCAAATCATGCAGTATTTTCATAGCCATACCAGGAAAATGGCACAGAGGGATTTTTACAGCCCATTCAATGTTCCCCCAGCAGTTTAGTAGGTTAATGCACTAAAATGACACACAAAATAGGCATAAGCTGAGACACCAGGTCACAGTGGGGTTGTGATGAGGAAGTGTGACTGATAAAAACTGCTTTATCTTCCAGGCTTTGCTATGATCCATGGCCTCCAAAACAAGCCTGCCAAATTCACAGTGCAAACCACACGGGGTTGATTTTGAGAAACACCAAAGTCTTGCAAGAACAGGTATGTTATTTAGAGCAGCAGGAGCTGAAGGTTCAGGTGCTTACCGTAGCAGTGGGGGTAGGAGTGGTGCCCAGGGCTGCACTGCTCACACCGTGGCCCAGCAAACTCAGCTCTGCAGAAACAATTCCCAGCGGAGTCACAGCCTCCTGGCAGCGTCCCAACTGAGCTGCAGCCACACACTGCAACACACAGAAACACCTGCCCTGAGCCACAAGGCTGGGGCAGAGCTTATGGCAAAATGTCTTTGTCCTGGGCTTCTCAGATTGGCATTAGGTGCTGCTCTAAGCATTCAAACCATCAATTTGCCCATGGCACGTATTCTCCTAAACACCCACAAAATCACTGTCCAGTCTTCCTTCAGCCCCCTGCCAGAGGACTCTGGCTGTGTGTCCCCACCCAGGCCCATGAAGGACAGATACTCACACTGGCACAGAGGGTAGTTGAAGTAGCCTGGAGCACACTGGTCACACGAGTGCCCTTCAAATCCCGTCCGGCACAGACACTGCCCTGTCTCGCTGTCACAGGTGCCATCGTACTGACCAGGGCCAGAGCACTGGCAGGCTGTAAAACAACAAAGGCATTACTAAATAAGCAAGATTTTGTCTTTAGCCTTCCCAGGAAAGGAACCAGAGTGCTTTTTCCTCTAGCATAGAAGAGCAGTTGCTGGAGAAAGCATGGGGAACAGAGCTGACAGCAAGCATGCCTGGCCCATAGCTCATGTCCACAGGGAATTCCTCAAGAGCCCCTCTAGAGCCTGGGAGGATGCTGGAGGGTCAGGGCTGAGCGGAAAACAACGACAAAAGTGCAGCAGTCATGGGAATTTGTCACTTGGAAGTGAAGCTGTGGAATTCCTCCTCCAGCATGGGTGGAGAACAAGGAGAAGCCCAACAGGGTGAGCCTGGGGACACTGCCCTGGGTACTCACGCTGGCAGCTGGGTCCGTAGTGGCCTGGGGCACAGTGGTCACAGTGTGTTCCCTGGAAGTTGGGTTTGCACACACACATCCCCACTCGGGGGTCCTTCCGACAGGCGTTGCCTTCGGTGCCACCCGCGTAGCAGTCGCAGTCTGGATGGGGACACACAACAGGTGACAACACGCACGGCCATCAGTCGAGCTCTGAGGCCCCACAAGGACAGGGCAGGAGCTGCCATGAGAGGCAACTCAAATGCTCAAGCATCTGCCTCCATAACCTTCCTATCAGATACAAATGTTTTAACCAAACCACGCCTGGCTTGAGGGGTGGCTGGGAGGCCTCAGCACCACGCAGGCGTGGAGGTGCAGGATGGGCAATGCACAGGGCAGGCAAATGCTGCTCCCACAAGCCCAGACAGAGATGATTCAGTGTAGTGTGGGAATAACCAGAGCCTTTGGCTAACCAGGGTGAATTCTGGGCTTTCTCTCTGGTCACTCCATGCTCAGCTGCACCCAAGACCTTCCCACTGCCAGGGTTCGGTGTTCCAGGCAGGCACTGCTGAGGCTCTGAGCCAGCCCTGCTGTCACCAACAGCAGTGGTGTGGGGTGCTGGGCTGGGATAGGGAAAGACAAACATCATCCAAAAACCAGAGGAAGGGGGAGGTGGAGAAATGAGAAGGGAAGTGAGAAATTCCAGCTCAGGAAAGAAAAAACCTGTCTGGAAGATAGAGACTTCAAAATATCAGAAGGAAGGAAAAGGTTATCTGGAGTGTGCTGGAGAGCATGAGACAGAGAAGGATTGGGTGGGAAAAGAGACAGAAAAAAGCACAAGGGAGTAGATGAACTGAGAGGAGTGATCATGAGAGAGGAGGGAAATGAAGAGGAGAGCAGGGATGAGAGCATGGATGAGCTTTCTAAACAACAGAGGAAGTGACACAGAGTGAGTGGCTGCTTGTGCACGACCATTCAGAGGTGCCCACAGCAGAGCTCCCAGCTCAGCCACAGCCTCTCCATGACCTCTCGGGGGGCTCCTCACAGGGAGGGCAGAAGGGACATCCCCACATGGCCTGGAACCCAGGAAAAAAAAATCACAGTCACCCTAGGCTAGAGTTTGCACATCTGTAAAAAAAGGGGACGATAAAACTTCCCTTTCATCCACCCTCAGCTGCTGGTTGTACTCTCTTACAACCACTCAGGGCTGTCTTATACAATGTACATGCCCAATAATCTGAAGAACTGATCTTGCATTGGAGGGGAGGTGTAACAAAGATGACAGCATTGCCAAAGCAAGAAGGAAAACTGCACTGCTTACTTATTATCTGTCCTGCAGGCAGCACTTGTTCTCCGGTATCATTGTGAGAGAAAGCTGGAACGGCTGTGCAGAGAAAGAGACATTGCATAGGTCATCACACACACTCAGAGAAATCCTGATGGAATATCAAGGGCTTGACAGTCCCAAAGCTGAACAAATTGAATGAAAATGTGGAACGTGGAACAAAGCACAGATGTCCCACTAAACAACGATCCATTACAGCCCTTTTTACTCTGTCTTTCACAGAAAGTGAGAGCTAAAACTCCAGCCAAATGGGAAGCTCCTGTTGACTCCTGTTGTGTTCAGACCAGTTCAGCTCTGGTCCAGCCTTCACCCAAGCCAAATGTGGATTTGTGCCCACCTGAAAGAACTCCTCCTGGGACAGGAGTGCCACATGGCACGGGGAAAAGACAACCCAGGAGTCACAGCTGGAGCTGCTGGCCCTTCCCACCCCTGCTGGGTCTGTGGGCTCTCAGATGTGAACCCCCCACTTACGGTAGCAGTGGGGGAAGTTGAGGTAGCCCTCAGCACAGGCATCACAGTGCTCCCCGGTGTAGTTGGGTTTGCAGTAGCAGCGCCCGGTGAGGTCCTCGCAGGTGCCATCGGTGAAGTCAGACTCACACTTACAGCCTGCAGAGAGGGACAAGCCAGCAGCAGTGTCACTGACAGAAGCCTCAGACTCCCTACAGCAGGAAAACTTCTCAGAAACCCTTCAGAGTGCCCTCCCCAGTGTCACCAAGTCCAGGAGGATGTCACTGCAAAGCAGTTCACACTCACGGTAGCAAATGTACGGCGAGTCGATGGGGTGGTCGGGGGATCGATAGTACCCTGGGATGCACCTCTCACAATTAATGCCCGTGGTGTGATGCTGAAAGACAGTGGGTTAGAGAGACATCAGTTCATCTGCCACATTAACCAACAGCTCCAGGTTACAGAGGAAGCAGCTCAGGAGTGTCAGCACACCAAAGATGTAAATCTGCTCAAAATTCCACACGCACCGACTTAGAAACAAAGCATCTTCCACAAACCGTATCCTCTCCTAAACAGTGTGAGTTACAGGTTTGTATCTGACCTCAAGCCCATTTCACTTTGTTCAGATAGTAAAATGTCCTGACCACTTTGTGCTTGGAGGATGGCAGCAACCTGTTTCCTCCCAGCAAGGAAGCACAGCAAAATGTTTCATGCCAGTGCATGATTTAACCATGTCACAGTCACCATCACCCTGGGAAGGGCAGAGCTACCTTCCCACTTTCACAGAGACTGAAGACTGGCATTTTGGTGGGCAGAGAGACATCCAGGGAGATACTAGAGCATTTCCATTCAAAATCCAGGTAGGGATTTCCCAGTGCACTGGGCAGCAGCCTGTCCCTCCCAATTCCAGTGTCTCAGCAAATTAAAGCTTTAGGAGGTAGTGGTACCACCAGGGGACAGCTAGAAACCCAAGTGCTGTTCTCATTACAGGTGCACACTCCTTTAATCCACGGCAAAGACACTGAACTTCCAGGGAGAGACCTAATTTAAATAATAGAGGGGCTTGGTGGAGGTCCCAGTGAGGCTGAACTCCAGGCTGACAGCAGAAACAAACACAAACATTTGCATCAGCTTTTTCCAGAAGAGCTCTTTGGGCCTACCTGGCAGTCAATACAAACACCTCCCCCTTCAAACTTGTCCTCACGACTCCTGCTGGCTTTGTGCCGATCCACCTCTGGGTCGTAGTAGCAGTCGTAGGCATGGCCATTGCAATTGCAGGCTGGAATACAAAGAGATGGGAGTTAAACCACCCGTCCTCAGAGGTCCTTCAGTCAGCAGCTGGGTCTTGAGATGTCATCTCTCCCTCCTGGGTTTGATGTCAGATGGGTTGCTTTTCCATGAGGAAAGATACCTGAATGCATCTGGGGGATTACATGATCTCCCAAGACCTCCCTAAAGCTCTTCAGTTCAAAAGCACAGAAGCAGCAACGCCCTCACAAAGTCTGGTCTGCAACCAGGAGAGCGCAGCAGGCACAAAATCACAAGTGAAGTATGTGCAGGCGTGTATGGAAGAGAAAGAAAAGTTACCACACTGTGGGGCCTTGAGTAGTCTGATTTAGAGAGCAACATTCTTGCCTCCCTTATCCCACCCTGGATAGAGGTGAGCTGTGAGGGGGCTTTACAAACTCACAGGATTAAGACCCTTTGCCACCCTGTGTTCCTAAGACACGGTGTGGTGCAGCTCTGTGCTCTGCACTCCCAGCACAGCAAAAATTCCACTGTCGGCACTGACCAAAGGTTTCTCTAGACAAATAAAGATGTCCTGTGTGTAAACACATCCAAACCTAATCCATCTTGCAAATGGAATTGAGCAATGAGACTTGCCTGCACGAACCCTTGGACACACAAGAGGAACTGGAATGCAAGCAGAGCCAAAGTCCCACACAGACCTTCAGACTTTCCTGTGTGAGCCTCACCTGAACGCCATCCCCTGTGGGCAGAGCCCTCTCTGCTGTGTCACTGCCCTCCAGTTCACCCAGTCCCACTCAGCACCAGCCCCACCAGGCCACTGAAGGGCCTCTCTGCACCACAGCAGAGCTGTGCTTGGGAAGGAAGGAGAAGCCCAGCTCCCACTTACGCTGGCACTCGTTGGCACTGTCAGCAGTGGCAGGCTTCCAGGGGAACTGGTTGTAGCCAGGGCAGCAGCGATCGCAGGAGCCACCACAGGTGTTGTGCTGGCAGTCACACTGCAGCCTGTGGGGACACAAAGGGGCACAGACAAGGTTGGGGCAATGACAGGGACATGTGGGATGGGGAGCTGCTGTGGGACCCTGCTGTGCATCCCTGTCACTGATCTGGCACATGAATGAGTGGTATTTGCTAATCTGAATGTTGTGGAAAAGAGGCTTCTAAGTTTTTTTTTTTCAACTTTTTAATTGATTTTTTTTTTCTGAGCCAAACACCAAACTTTGCTATTCCAGCTCCATTCTCTCCCTTTCTTCTCCTCCACCATCATTCTATTTTTGTTTCATAAGGAGACAAGGGTAAGAGAAAAACCAGTGTGCCACTGCCTAGCCACCTTTGTAGAGAATAAAACCTGAAGTGGTTGGAGGTGGCAGTGGTAGAAACCTGAGCTGAAGCAGATTACTTGAGAGAGTGTAGCGTGGTGCAGGGACACAAAGATGTCCCCACCACTGTGCAGGGGCAGCATGAAAGGACAAAATGATAGCCCAGAGCTGGAGAGGGATGGGGCCACACAGGTGCTATCTGCTCCTCCAGGTATACCTGTGCTGCAGGAAGGAGGGCATGAAATGTGCATTAAGCATTTTAATAGATGCTGGCCCCACTCTCCCTGTGCAATGCACCTCCTGCTTTCCAGGCAGGGCTGTGCTGGGTAAACAGGCGGCTCCGGAGGCGCCAGGCAAGGAATCTCGACAGGCACCCGATGGATCTCGTCCCTGCCCGACCGCAACGGTGATTCATTAACGTCGCTGACATCATCCCCAAAACCTCCACTTAGCACAAGGCATTCCCATCCAACACAAACGCTTTCTGTTGTATTAGACTTATGGATAATACAGCATGTTCCAGCTTTTATCTGTACAATTACTCATTTCCCCTCAGGGCCAGTCTGCCACTCCCACCTCTCCCTCCCTCCTTCCAATGCTTTTCCATTCAAAAGCAGTGCGTTTAAAAATAAATGTCGTTTTTTTAAAATGTTAGAAACAAAAGGAGCAGTCATACAGGGTGAAGTGCAGGAGTGCAGACACACTCTGCAGTGAGCTGAGCGCCACAGTTTCCACCTACATGTAATTTTAAGATGTGAGACCTGCAAGTCTATGCATAGTGCATTTCCAGATAGAGGCAGCAGCACTGGACTAGTGACCTCATTTTAATAAAATATGGGATGATCTGAAAGTTTGGGGGAATGCAATCAGGATCCACACTCAGCATGTTTGCTTCAGGCAGAGGGGTTGAGAGGCAGGAGGTCCCACTGCTGCTCCCAGCCCTCCCACTGCAGATGCCATGGGACACATGGCCACAGTCAGTTCTCTCAGCACTCATCATGCCCTGTCCCTGCCTGCATTCACAGGCTGGGCTGTAGCTGGCAGAGTCCAGGCATGAAACCGAACCCCTGGCTAGAGCTTAAGTGGCAGGAAACAGCCCTGAAGTACTAGGAACTTTGCTCTCCAAGTGTTTTGCAGACTCAAAGGGGAATCTCAATGAGAGGCAAATCTTGGCCATGTCTCTGGAATGCAACTACCCACAGACCTCTCACCTGGCTGACTACCACTCAGCACTTCTAAGGAAACAAAATTTTATTGTTTCTTTCCATGGCAGCAGCTGGAGATCAAGATTAAGATCCATATACATTCGTCTGGAGAAAGATGGTCACTGAGTCAGGGAACTTATAAACCTGCTGAGCAGTGTAAATCTCCCTGAGAGAAGGACGTGGCTCCAGCCACGCATCCCAGGCTCCTCCATGTTCAAGATGTTTGAAAAGTACTGGTTCAGTTCCCAGAACACAAAACGATGGCACTGCACGAGTAACGACGGTCATTTCACATGGAGAAGGAGGTTATTTATTTAGTCTCTGCTGTTCAGAGTTAGCAATGACCTCTCAGAGAGCTCATCTATCATGGCTTTACTGCACCTTGTGCCGAGTCCGTGCTGCTAATGAATTACAGACAAATGTGCATAAACCACAATATTTACATGTTTCATTGATTGAGTATACACAAGGCAGAAGAGGGAGCGGCTGTGTTCACATAGCACATATTTCCTGGTCATCCTGCCATAAGAAATGAAACCGCAGTCTTCCC
>JACBWW010000027.1:2528726-2594773 GCA_020086605.1 Lanius collurio
GCAATTTTGGGACACAAAGAAGCCAGCCAACACTGCACAACCACTCCCCTCCAGCATGCAAGGGTCATTCCTAATGGAGCACAGAAAATATTCAGCAGTCTGTCACCACACTGACCCCAAACCTGACCAGACCCATGTCCTGGTATTCAGGGGGATTTCTGTCCAGTCTGGCGAGTCCCCTGCCCCTCCCTCCAACATCCTTATCTTGCAGAGTATCACAGCCTGGCCGGAAAAAATAACAGCAAATTGCCTGTTTCCAGTGCATCTGCTGAGAAAACTCAGATGCAAAGATGGAGCTCCAAAAATAGAGCTGGCAGAAAAGCCAGACTTTTCATTCCATGTTTAGTTCCAGTACAGTTCTGCCCAACCAATATTGCAAGAGAAATGGTTGGGTTTTTTTCCAAAGCCCTTATTTAGCTCCTATTATCAGTCAGATGAATAAAAACCTCTATGCTCCCAGCCACTTACAACATTTTTTTCCCTTCTTGATGGAGAAAAGAGGTGAAAACACCAGACTTGAGGCACACACTTGTCTCCAGGCTGGCAGATCCCTTGCTTTCCCCACCTCGGAAAACATTCCAGGTACAGCTCAACCTTTGACCAGCCTCTGGGATTTCATAAAACAATCTTCCAGCCAGGAAATTCTGACACTACTTTAATTAGCAACCAGATTTCTTTGAAAATAGTAACATCCCTACATGTAGTTGATGTTGCTGTTAGTGGTTTTGAAGCAAGTTTCCTTAGCAACAATCACTTGCAGCTGCCCCAGTGCCTGGAAGGATGGAGCAAGTGCTGGAGGCCAGGAGAGGAAGATGGAGATGAGGGCATTTCCCCCATGTCCCACACTCCACCCCTTTGTGCCTTTAGATGGTGGGCAGCTTTATCCAGCACCAAAATTCCCTGAGACTGTAATTCTGATTACTGCCCAGTGTGACAGTACAAACACTTGAAGAGTAAAAACAGATTCCAGAGGGGCACAAGAAACTCAGTTGCTTTTGGAGCAGCATGTTCTCTGTCCAGTTGTTCATCCATCCTTCTGTGTAAGCAGCACATGATGGCAAAGTCAGACATTTCTTCTCCATTCCTTCCCTCCAGACCCTGATTTCAGTTTTCAGCTCTGGGAGGTACATGTGGGCAGACAACAACAAGCTGGACCAGGGGTGTCCCGGGTTGCCTTGGTGAAGGAGTTTTGGGGAAGTCTCACTGATACTCCAAGGCACCACAAGCCACACAGAGACATTCAATAACCAAAACAGATCTTCACACTGTTGTAATATTGGCAACTCCATTTTCAACAACAGCAAGAGGGGCTCTTTTTGGTTCTCAGATTAAAAGGTCTGAGCAGGCTGTGCTGGCTGGAGCTGCACCCAGCTCTGCTCCTGGCCCCACAGGAGGAGTTTATACAGCAAACCACTGGCTGATTTTCCTCAGGACAGATTTATTACCTTTGCTGTTGACTTATGGAAATAGCACCATGTAAAAACAAAGCAGTTCATCTCTCCCTCCCCACTGCTCCATACCCCTGTGGAGCTGTGTGTGTGGATGGCATTACTAGCGCTGCTCATTCCCACTTGGGATTTCCTGGACCTGCTGAGCAGGTGGCAGCTCAACACCAGTGCACGGGCAATAAATCCCACTGTTTAGGGGCACATGAGGCCTCCTGGATACGCACAGCAAAGGGCTTCAGGATACCTGCAGCAGGCACCTGCCGTGTTTTGGGGTGTTCTGAACCCCAGTCTGGGTCACTGCACAGCAGCTCCAAACACCTGCAAAACTTAGAAGCAGGGAAAGCAGAAAAAGAGCCACTATGGAAAGTGTCAGAGAATGTTAATTATTTTTCCCCACTTCCACAAAGCATATTATTTTACTCCCTCCCAAGCCCATCCATCCTCCAGGCACTGCCTGGTCCGTCACCACAGCCACAAGCCCACCTGGAAAACGAGGAGATGTCAGAGGCAGGATGGGGTTATCAGTCCACAGTGCCAGGGAACAACAGCTCTCTGGGAGCACAGGTCAGCTCCAACCACAGCCTGGGCGAGTGGCTGCCCAGCTGCCATGAATTAGCCTTGGAAATGCTCGGCAGTGCTGGCACCACGTCAGTGGCAGCAGCTAAAGCTGAGAAGGTGCCTTTTTGTGCACTTTTTACCCCCACAAACAAATATGCAGGAGGTGGAAAAGCCCTGAAAAGGCCAAGAGATTCTGACTCACTTTGAACTTCTCTAGGTCAGTGATCTGCCCCTTTTGCATCCTTTGCCTGTAATCATTTATTCTCATGAAAGCAGTGAATTTACTTATTAACAACTGACTGTCCTCCTGCTGAGCTTCTGCTGCCCTACAGCAGATTTATTTCTCCCCAGCCCATCCATCAGAAACATTTAATAAAATCTCTCACATTTAGTGTGTGCCTACTTTTTATTTCCAGTCACATAAGAACTACTTCAACCGTTCCAGGCAGCAAACAAAGGTGCTTCCCCTCCAAGTGAGCACAGCCTTTTATCCACTCATTTTTTATAAAATACTCGAGTGCCTGAGAGCAAACAAACCCCACACAGAAAAGCACAAAAGTCAGTGTTTGAAAGAGGGGTGTGCACTGAAATAGACTCTGCCTTCATTTTTGCTCTTTTCTTCACAAGACCAAGCCAGGAGTTGCTGTATGTCCGTGTCTCAAATTCTTCATCCTAAAAATGATGTTTTTCCCACTCCCTCATGGAGGATTACAGGATTCTGAATGAGAAGGTTCCCTATGCTGGCAACTCAAGATTTTGAGAGCCAAGCTTTAGAAACAACCACCCATTCCCTTCACCACGGGGAGAGGACAGAGGTGCCAAGTGGCAGCTATTGAACATCTCGGTACAGCTGGGGAGAGAGGGGAGCATGGAGACTTAATTTTGCACCAACCTGTTTTCAAATTTTCCTCTCCAAACTCTGGAGTTTTACTGAGAGAGATCAAAGAAAACACTCTCCAGGAAACCACAGATTCAGAGCTACCAGCCAGCATGAAACCTGCTCAGTGTCATAACAAGCAGCAGCAGCAGCAGCCCAATGCTTTATGATGTTATTTTCTAAACAGTGCCTATTCCCTTCCTAAGCAGCTTGGCTTAGGTGAACAGCTGATGGGGCATTTTCCACAGAGGATTTTTTCTTTAAACACCACTTCTGAGAAGGATTTGGCTCATCCACTGATTTCAAACACAGCACTGCTTTATCTTCACTGCATCCTCCTGTGCAAGTTGTCCTTCTCCTGCCAGTGCCACACACACCTCCTGCCAAAAATCCTTGGGGGACTAAATCTGCAGCACTTGGCACATGGCAGGGCAGAGCAGTGCCATCACTTGTGGCCTGCACAGCGCTGAACTGAAGATTTGGATAGCAAAGTTTTAGAAATGACCTCCAACAGGGCAGCAGCAAGAGCCTGATTCGCAGCAGGTTCAGCCAGCTGGCACTAAGGAGAGGCACGGAGGAACATTCTGTTAAATCCCTGCCTATCTGGAGCTGCCACACAGCTACAGGTGCAGCATTCAGGGATGCTGACACCAACCTGGGCGTGGTCAAGCACAAACCTGTGCTCAAACCCCAGCAAGTGGGGTCCTCTCCAAATTCAGACCAGCCCTTTGTGTGTGCCCAACAGCCACCCAGAGGTCACTGCAGCCACACTTGGGTAACCAGAGGCACCACAGCAGAGCAAAACTGGTCAGGACAGAGGGGGATGACTGGAATTCCTTGGGATGAGGCTTCAGTCACTTACAGAGAAGGACTTTGCTCACGCCAGCCTCTCACTGTGCAGTAGGAGATTCCCTGCACTTGACTGAGATGGCCTTTGCAACTTTCTAAGCTGCTGGGCAAAGCGTTCAGTAACCCATAAAAGACAAGACTTAACTATTTGTCTTTTAGCCCAAACCTGATCCACCACACTCTCATGGAACAGCTAAGTGGACTCCCCTGTCCTTGGGCACCCCATAAAGGGGTACAAGCACAGGTCTCCAAGGCCAGCCCAGGAGCTGACTGAGGCCAGAGAGTGTGGAGAGGATGAGGTGCCCTCACCACAAGGACTCCTACCCTCCCTAGTTACTTTAATCCTCCTGCAAACACCGTGAGAAACCCAGCACAGAGGTGGCTGTAAAGAGGCCCTTAAAACTTCCTGGTGCTGCAGAGATAAGACACTCTAACTACATTCAGGATTTCAGATTCTCAGACTATTTACCTTGAGGTGTCAATTGTCCTTGATGGTTAAATGCTTCTAGGAAGCTTCCGGGAATGTTTGGGGGTTTTTTTTAGGAGTGGTGTGTTCTGGGAAAATAGATGCATCAATAATTAGCTGGCAGGATTAGTGACAGTTCATACTAGGGTCTTCCTCCCAGTAAAATACAGTATTACACGAGAAGTGGGATAAGGAAAAAAGTGACTCAAAGGAAAAAAACCTCTTTTACAGAGACACAAAGTGCCCTGATGGCCCTCACTGTGAAGTATCATGTGCTTGTGCCGTGCTGTCCAGTGTGCAGAAGTGAGAAAGCCAAAGTTCCTGCAAGCAGCTTCATGCAGACAGGTGAGCAATAGGCAGGTGTCCCAGGAAGATTTAGTGCTCTAGAGGAATTTAACTGGAAGTCACTCAAATGCAGGCAGCTAAATAAATCCAGTCACCTACTTCATGAGAGAGAAGAAAACCCACATGGTTCTCAAGACTGATTTCCAAAGGGCCTTGAGTCCACTGCCTTCATTCTCCTCCCTTAAACTAAGAGAAGTTTGTGACTAATTTTAGCAAGATGAAAACTACACCACAGCAGAAACTCTTGTAATTCCAGAATATACAGGAAAAAAGTGCTTTCCTATAAATAGAAAATGCAGGGAATTCCAGCTTGCTAGTACTAACTGGTGTGCTTGCAGCCTAAATCTGAAACTGTGAAGAAAAAGCCTGACTTGAGGGATGTCATCTGACTGCAGCTATTGGAGACTGCGAGAAGCAGAGTCCCTTCAGGGAGCTGTCACTTCACACACAGGGAGAGAAGGTTTTTTTGTAACCAATGGGAAAGAACTGACTGAGTTTTTAATGCCAGATAGACTTTGAAAGGAAATTTTAAAACCTCCTTGAAGTGCCCCATTCTACCATGGCAAATTCTAGACAAGGAGCACATCTCTGACCTGGAAGATGACCAGTCCCTGTGCCAGGATAAAGGGCTCTGTGCCTCACACTGAGCTCCAACATGGCATTGATCTGGAAATGAACCTTTTAAGTCCATCTGGTCATCCTCCAGTGCCCCTGTTCACATGGACAACATTCTTCAAGAGCAGCTGATCCCAAAGCTGCCTTTGCTCAGGGAACAATCTCCCACCTGTATTTCAAGGACATCAACTGGGTGCTTTGTGAAGAAGACTGGAACAACAGACAGCAGACATGAAGGAGAGGATGGCACTGCCACAGCCTCTCCCCACGTGGCTAAAAAAACCTGATCTATCCATTATTTCATCAGGAGAAGGTCCAGCTCTAGAGAAAAACCTGTCCCTCTTCTCTTCCCCAGTGACTGGCCATTGCTGCACAGCAAGAACAACTGGGAGGAGAGCCCAGTTCAGCCCTTCCTACGGCTAAACTGTCCCAGCAGCTGTAGATATTGTCTGCAAGGGCTCCCTGGGCATCTCCTGCTGGGACAGAGAGAGAATGGGCTCGAAGTCAAAGAGCTTTTAATACTTTTAGTAATGACAGCACTGCCTGGTACCTCCTGTTTATCAACATCCAGTCTAACAGGGTGGAAACTACGACCTTGAGCACAAGAAACAGAATTCCATTAAAAGTCAATGTTCACTCCTCTACCTGCCAACGACATCACCACTGTGAGAGTTCATCAGTCGATGCTGCTCATCTTTCTCATTTCCTCAGAGAATAATTTAACAGCTCTGGGTTAATTTGGTTTAAGTGTTCCCCCAGCTGCCTGCGTGCTGACACACAGGGAACAGTGTCCACACTCATGGATTGTTTGCTTTTAAAACACACAGGAGGAATCCTTGACTTTGGCAGTGAATGTGATGAAACCAAGCCATTAAACCATGGCACATTCCAGACCCAGATGTATGGGCACAGCTGTGACAAAGCACAGGCCCACGTCCGGACCGCAGAGCTCGGAGCCTCTGGTGTGCTCAGGTCTTCTCCTTCTTCCTGAGCCTGCCTGGAAGGAGGCAGAGGGGCTCTTCCCCACACCTCCTCCAATTCCCATTCTTGCAAGCCACCAGAACACAGCCTGCAAGGTACTGACCATTCGTGCCCTTATAAATAAAAGTCCAGGCAAAGCCTCAATGGATTTGCAAGTGGAGCTGCCTCCCCCAGAGCTGAAGCTCCCACACAACCAAGCAGGAATTTCAGCCTGCGCTGGGCCAAAATTCTTCAACTTCCTCCAAACAGCTCCTCACTAAAAAATCTGTTCTGACCTGTCATACAACTTCATTTCTTCTGCTCTGCAAATAAAAAGCGGCACAGCCCAGACATCGATTTTTGCACCATTTCTGTACAGAAGCAGCATGGGCTGCTGAAGATTTTTGGGAGGGCTGACGTAAGTCTGTGTGGTAGATTATGTGGCATCTACATTGTACTGCTGATATCTAAGCTCAGCAAACACTGTCTGTGGGTAAATCATACCCCAATAAAGATGGAGAGCCTACAAATATGGAATTACACCCCAAAGGCATTTTAAGCCAAGCAAAGAAATTGGCAGAGTCAGAAAGGAGTCTGCCTAGTTCTCAGTTTGGGTTCAACCTGAGAACCAAGGTCCTGAGAGATGTAATACTCAGCAATTTTCAAAACTATCCTTCAAGACATGTTCAAACAAAAATCCTGTCTTAAATCCCCTGGAGCCAGCATGACCCTGCAACCAGTGCCTGTAGCTCACTGTATCTCCCCATCATCACTCTGCCTTCAACACCTCCCAAACTCAGGCATTTAGAGAGAGAAACCTGCAATGCAGACAGGAAGGAACCTCTCTCCACAGGGTTACCAAATCCCTAATGATATAAACGCCAACTTCCCAACAAGCTGGGGTGGGAGGGTGCAAGACAAAATGCAGTGATTAATTTCTCCTCGTTGTAGAAGTGTCAGGTATCACAAGATGGATTTGTACAACAAGAATGCAGGGGAGGAAAAGCTGAGGAGGGTACATGGGAAACCTTTTGATTTAGGCCAGGTATTAAGAACAAAATCCTTTAAATGATCTGTTATTTAAAAAATAAATTAGTGAAGTAACAGATACGCTGTCGGACAACTCCGAACATAATGAACTTGTATCTAACAGGTGCTCTCAGTTAAATTAAAATCTGTCTCAGGTACATCACAAGCCAAGGCTGTGCAGAGCAGTTGGTGGGAAAAGGCATCATCCTGAGTGGCCAAAAGTTCTAATTTCCTTGAACTTTCCAGTCTGCCAGTTCACTCATATTCTCTGAATACATTATCTCTGCTTGCAGGGTTTACTCCAGCCTTTTATTGTTGTCTTATCTCCAGCCTCTTCCTGCCCCAGCTTCAAAAAGAACATTGAACATCACAGAACAATATGAGTAAGCTAAAAAAAAAAGTTTGTATATATATATATATATATATATATATAAACACCAGCCCAAAATCTTTGTCAACCTGGCTACCCAGCACACTTGGAGAGGCAGGATGGGGCTTTGCACGAAGAGATGAGGAGAAGTAATCTCTCTTGGCTGATGAGGACAGGGTAACTACAAAATTCCCCCAGACCAACCTATTTGCAGCCTATCAGTAACATCAAGCTAAGCAGCACCCACTGGGATCACAGGAAGAGGGGAAAAGGCAAACACATCTCAGCTATGTTTGTGCCAGGAACATAAACTATGGTCCATTCTTGGGTATGACAGACTAAGCAGCTTATCTACAACCCACACTGCAAACTTTATGGACAACAACCCTATAAGCAGTAGATTCCTGCACTTGTGAGAGTGCCCTGAGAAGTGTTTCCCAGGAGCTGGAGAAAACAGCCTTCTCTGTCTGGCTGAGGAGAACACGTCCCAAAGAAGACCTTTTCCTTGGACAACATCCATGCATGACTACTGGGAGAAATCCCCATGCCTGTCAGACCAGCAAGACAGATCCCAGGTGGTGGGCAGCCTTCTCCTGACAGCACAGCAGGATCCACACATCTGCAGGGACCCAGAACAGTGACATGCCTCCCAACACATCTGAGTAAAGGCTCTCTACAATGTTCAGAACAACAGGCCCTGCAGCTCTTCTCACCTGCCAGTTAAAAAAAACCAAAACAACAAAAAACACAAGAACTAACCAAAAAGCCCCACACTGCCTGGTCCCAGCACCTCCTACGCAGTCCAGGGCTCGTGAGTCACAGCCACATCAGATTTCAGGCTGGGATTTTTGCACAAGCCTCTCTATCAGCCCAGGAAGAGCACAGTTATGACACCGGAGGCTCCACTGGAGACCATCATAATCTCCCGAGATAAGCCTTGTCTGTGGTGAAAGGAAACTGGCTGCTTTGTTTCACAGCAGAGCTCCCTCCTAAGCACCTTCCTGCATCTCCTCCCGGCCTGGGGGTCAGCGCTGGAGCCCAGGAACAAATCTCTGAGTGGGCTCTGGGCCAGCACAGCCGGCAGCCGAGAGGTCTTTGGTCTTCTGTGAAAAAACAGCCCTCCCTGGGACCCCTTTGGCTGGGCCCTTTAGGCTCACTTCACATTCCCAAAAGAAGCCACTGTGGCCCACCACTGTCTGCTCATTGCAGGAGCAAAGCTGGGAGCCCAATCCATCAAAGGCTGATGCTAACGAGGTCCAGTAACCAATTAGCAATCCTCCAATTGACTCATCAGGGGTTCCTGAAACCTGGATGTGCTGCAGGGTGTTCACCTACTCTGACTACATTAGAAGTCTCTTGAAAAGCAGCTTCGAGGTCATCCAGGCTATTCAAGTTTTGGGCTATTTTTAGGGCTCCAAATTGTGCCAGGATATCCGGGAAGACTTCACAGATTTAGTCCCATTCCCACAGAGTTCAAGACCAAATTGCTCACAAACTCATTTTATCCTCAAGGGTTTTTTCTTAATGCTTGGCTTATGCCCTCCTGCTTCAATTGGTATTTTAATTCATTAAAAAAAAATCTTATTAAACATTATTTTAAAGGGAAAATATGCTGCAGTTTTTGTGGTCAAAGTAGATATTTTAAAGCAATTCCCATATTGGGAATAAAGGTCTAGAACATTTGAAAAGTCCCATTCTGCCTTTCCCATCCATTTTGGGCTGTTGCCAGAGAAAATGTGAGAAGTAAAAAAGGATGGAATAATTTTTAGAGGTATACAGGCAGGAGGGAGCACAACAGGTGATGTATGCTCCAGGTTAGGTTGTGTAGAGATGCAACTACACCAAGAGCTGGTAAGCTGCCCAACACCCCCACATGGATACCTGTGCCCCCATACTTTCCCAGAGGACACATGGGCTGCATGAGAGCTGTCCATGGCAGGTGCAGAACAGGGATCACAGCAGAGACCTGGGAGAATTCCCAATTCTGTGAATCAACCACCTTCCCACCCGCTGGGCTGCTCCTTCATTTCCTGTCCGAGAAACACTTCAGTTCCATTTTCCAACTCTGCTCCTTCAGTCATGTCATCTCCCTGTTGGGGCTCATACTCCTTTAAGTTTTAAACAGCCCACAGCATTTCTGACATTTTTTCCTTTCACACTATGAGTTATCATGTACAGCATCAGCTGCTGCTGTTCTGCTCCCAGGGCTCCTTCACGGATGCACCCTGATTACAACACCACTTCCGTGAGCTGATTTAGGTCATGGGTTGCTGTTACCATCAATGACAGCCCCCCTCTCCATCTTTCCCAAGAAAATCCCCTCAGATCTAGACAGTCACAGCTGTCCCTGGCATCACCATTCCTTGGCACCACCAAGCTGGATGCAGTGACTACAGACAGAAACTCATGCAGATGCCCAAATTTATCTGTGCACCTTCTTGACCAAAGAGGAAAGTACGTGCCAAACTTTGGCAACTTAATTGCCTAACATTAGCTGGAACAAGTGCCAGGTGACATCCTGCACTTCTCTGATCTGTGCAAGTGCCCAGGCCACACTGGCCAAGAGCACTAGAAGCAAACTGGAGCATCCTTGCTAGCAGCAAAGCCAGTGCTGGCAGAGGATGGAGTAATCCACAGAGCTGGAATTCACCCCTCCTCCTCTTAATCCAAAATAGCCCCATTGCCGCCTCATCAGGCTCAACCCAGAACTCAACTGCTTTGGGGTCAGATGAGGAGAAAGGAATCGTAGGAGGCAACTCTTGGCTGTAAGTGGCAGCGCTGGAAAGTCAGTGCAGAGGAGCTGCTAAGGATTGCTGCTGACTTCTGCTGTGGGGCTTGGTTGTGAAGGCAGAACCAGACACTTGGTTATGGAATCTGTAATCCAATAAAGTGGCCGTGCACAGCCTGGGGACAGCTGAATCCCTGCCCTGTCCATCACACCGGAGCTGGCTCCCCACGGCAGCTGCTGGGGCTGCTGCCCAGAGAACAAACCACACTAACTCACTTGTCCACAGCACATTATGTTGTGAAATATTTATTGCCTCCCCAAGCGGAAGAAAGAAACATTTCTCTCTTGGACATAATGAAGAACACATTTCCAGCACTTAACAGCTGGAAGCTGGAAAGGTGGCCAAAGAAAATCCCTAACTACTTTTTTTTTTTTCCCTTTAAACTAAGCATCTGGAAAACTCATTTCTGGGGAAGAAGAGGCTTCCCAAATCAATCCAAGGAAAGAGTCAAACTTGGTCACAATTTACAGGCAGGGGCTGATAAGATCATATCATGAGTGTGATATCAACAACGTGGTTTTTGTCTGCCCTTGTCAGCTCAACTCCAGGAGGATGAAGAGAAGCTGCTTTTATTTAATGAAATGCAGCAACTCCCGCAGGCAGAGATTTTCAGTATGGTTTTGATCAGCCACTGAAATATCAGGGAATTTTTTCATCTCCACCCCACATGGCTTCAGCTGATATGCTCTGGGTGATGCTGACACGTCCCTAACCCCCTGGGATGGCAAGTGAGGTCCCTCCACTCCCTCAGCTTCAAGCTCCAGAAATTCTCCACTCTGGATAAACTGTCTGGGAAAATGTTTCTCCTCTTAACTTTCATGACAGGTTCAAATTCTTTCAGAGGGAGGGCTAATGCGTGTTGTTTTTAAACAGGCGCTGTGTTATTGTAACCAAAAACAGGAAATTGATGGCTCTCTATGTGGTGGGACACAAGGCAGTCCCCCTGGGGCAGGCTGCTGACTATCCCCACCCCGGCCATATCCTGTGTGCTGCCTGTCACTGCCAGCTGTGGAAAGCACCAGACATCCTTCAGAGGACCAGCAGAAGATATAAGGGAGGATGAAAGGCAGAATCCAGAGCCAAGGCCTTTCCAGATGCCCCATCCCTCCCCTGTAGTTGTGGGGCAACTGAAGCCTGAAGCCTTTGTCCAGGTTTGGTGCAGGTATGCTGAACATCAAAGGCACTTCCACACACACAGAGGTGTGGTACTGTCCCTGCCTTGGGGACAGGCAAAAAGACTCCCCTCCCTTCTTGAATCCCTGGCTTCCACATAGCAGGCAGTGGGAGAAAAGATGCTTCTACCAAACGCAAGGCTTCTCTTTGAGAAGCAGGGTTAGCTCCCGCTGCTCTCCAGCATTATCCACCCCAGCGTGCTCCCGGGCTGTGCCAGAACAAACAGCACATCAAATAAACAACACATTAAGGCGACGCACGCTGTGGACACGTGCGGTCACTCTGCTCTCCAGCCCGGCAGCCCCCGTGGCTCAGACATCCACAGCAGCTTCGTGCTGCTCTCTGCAGAGCCCCGTGTTCCTCTGACCTGCCCAAAGCGGGTCTTGCTGCTGACAGAGAAGCCCAGTCCAACTGCAGTAGCTTCACTTTGCTGAGGATTGATGCTTTCAGCACACCTCCAGCGATGCTGGTCGGAAAGAGTTCGGCACACAAAGAAGAAAGAGGCCAACTGCAAACCCCACCATCACTGCAAGTGCTTCTGCTCAGTCAGCACCGAGCCAGCGGCAGCACTAATCCACCTGCTCACATTTCTCACACCAAATTTCTGGCTGAGGCAGCAGCCAGGACCGGGAGGAAGCAGCGCAGCCCAAAACTCCCCGAGCCCCTCGGTGTGTTTCAGGTCACACTCCTGACCCAGTTCCAAATCCGGGCGGTTTTTATTTGCGGAGCACAGGGAGCCGCGCCACGGCTGTGCTGCCGGCCACGCACCTGTCACCCCTCTCCCTTCCAGCAACCCGACCCAAACACGCTCACATCCTGTCCCAGCCCTGGGGACACTGAGGCACGCAGGGCAGGAACGCTGAGCTGCACCAGGACTCCGTGCTGACGTTGGGATGTGGGGAAAATAAACCCCAAAGCCTTTCCAACGGCAGCACCGAAGACAACAAACACCCCAGCCATCTCAGGTTCCCTCCTTCCTGGTACTGTAGAGACATGATAACTGATCAGTCTCCCCCCACCGCAGAATCCAAGGCCTTATCTGCACTTGCTGCCCAGAGAGTAACATCACCAGGGGTGATCTACTATCCCTCAACACAAGAGAAAAAAGGACCAGAACTCCCATAGCAGTTATGGATACAGCATAAACAGGGCATTACAAACTCAGCATGCCTGGAACACCCCGTGCATGTCCTCACTGGAGAGGCGTGCAACCATCAGCACCACAGGCACAGGGAGTTCATCTCCATCAGGTTCTGGGATTTGCTCTGATTCAGGCAGGGACAGTGCACATTACCCCACACTGCTGCTGAAATTTGGAATCTGTGCTGCTCCTTGGAGCAAGAACCAAGGACACGAGGCTGGTACTCTGGAGATGGCAGTAGCATTATTGTGGCACATCATGCCACTAGGAGATTAACAAGTAACATTTATTGATCTTTTATTGATGTGAATACCAAAACACCTTTAGAGCAGCCAAGTAACTTCTACCCTCTGCTAAACACTTGCAGTTCTTGTAGAGGCAGAGCCCTTTGAGTGCTGTTTAGCATTGAATACAGCCCTGTGTGTAACACCATGGGGTCTGCAGTAAGGCTACTGGGAAGAAGTGGGATCCCAGCAGGACACCAACCTGAGCAGGTCTGGCTCATGAGCTGTCAGACAGTTGTACTTCAGTCCATAGAAGGCCACTGTACTGTAAGGCTCTGCTCCCAAGGGGAGCTTTATAAATATTTTCCAGGATAAACATTTGTAAATAGTGTCTTTCAACATGTCTTGAAACCACATTCTTGATCTCCTGTTTTCAAAAGAGAATCATCATCTTCAAAGGAGGGGAGGGCAAAGCCACTCATGCAAACAGCATAGCTACAAGCAATCCAGTTTGGCACTCATCTCCAGAGCTGCTGAGGTGGGTGTTTGCACTTGATGTGTGCCTACCAGGCACAGCCAAAGCCTCCCCTGCAATGCCTCCCAGCCCCGTTCCCAGGCACAGGGTACATCACCCTCACAGCCTCCCGAAATCCGATCTGCCTGGGGAAACGTGATCACCCCCACTGCTCTGCTGCTGAGGGACAGGGCTCACATTCTGCCCAGATCACAGTAAAGCAGACTGGCATCTGCCCCGGAGCCTCACGGTTCATGAAATCAATATACAGGCCACGGGAGTAATTTTGTCTCCTCTGCTCTTTGAAGAGCTCCCTCCCTTCCTTCTCCCCCAGCCACAAAACCAGGCTCTGGGTGGTCCCTTCCAAGACTGTAAATTGATTTGTTGAAAGCCTTAGCAAAAGGAAGGTCAGATGTCTTACAAACAGCAAAACTGACAGTGCTGTACACCTATCCAGACATTATTCCAAGGATATGCATATCCATCCACACAGCTGCTTGCACCACAGCAGGCAGTCATGCCTCATCCAGGTGTACTCCCACTGCACGGGTTTCCCCCAAAACTGCACCTGCAGATGCAGTCTGGTGTCATGGCCCAAACCTGCACCTCTGGCTACCAACTGGGGCAAGGCTGGGGTGGGCTATGGAGCTGCTGCCTCTCCCTGTGGAGGGTAAATTCCCACAGGATTTCACAGTATCCTGATTCTGGTGGTTGGGAAGGACAAGGGGACAGAGAGCAGACACAAAGAGCATAGATACACCTGGCAGCAACCTGCAAGATAGTTTTCAGTCTTTTTCTCTGACCTGCCACCCACATGAGAAACTGCAATTTTGGACTGCATTAACACTCAACAAATCCCATTGCCTCACACCCTAAAAATAAAATCACCTTGCAGAACCCCCAGCTGCCCAGCAATTTGGGAAAACCCAACTGTCATCCAGGTGCTTTCAGCCTTGTCTGTTGCTGTTAAGCCACACGGCATCACTGCAGGGCAAACAGGCATTTACAGTGTGCTCAGCCCCTCCTGCTTCCCTGCTCCCACTGCCCAGCCCTGGGAAGGAACAGAGACAAGGAGAGTGCTACAAAAACCACAAGGGCTTAAGAAAACTCTGATTTAGTGGAGATAAGAGGTCTGGGTGAGTAAGCACACAGCACTGAAATAAAGACTGCTGCAGAAAGAAGGGGAGGCATACAGGATGGCACATGTCCAGGGTAGGGGCACAGCACAGGGGGGTCTGACTTGAGAGGTTAAAAAAGTTTTTAAGCAATAGCTACATTGTCATGGCACCACATCCTGATGAAGCATGTCCAACTGGCCTTCATGGAAGTAGCTCTCTGCAGATGGCTCATGGATGTCAGAGCAGCTCAGTATGGGCAGAGTGGGATCCCACAGCTCCAGTGAGTGCCCTGCTCCTCTGCCCCTCTGGCCTGGGGTAACACACATTTCAGGCAAAAATCAGTACTGGTATAAAACACACGGTGTAGAGCAGCATCCTCCCCCTGAGCTGGCTGATGGTGTGTGAGCCCAGCCTCACCAAGAGCTGCCAGCACACTCAGCAGGTGCACAGACCTGCTACCAGAGCTGCTGGAGAGCTTCCTTCAGCAATGAGACACATGGACCACAAAGTGGTGGGGAAAGAAAAGAAAGAATTAACAGGATAGAAATATCACAGGGCTTGCTGTATCAAGAGGCCATCCCATCTCTGCAGAACGCTCAGAGCAAGAGGGAGCCTGCTAAAAACAAAACAGCAACAACTGGGGCTCTGCAGGGTCCAAATGAGCTCCACTCTCCTACCCCATAACTCCAAACCAAGCTTTTCAGCTGCCAGCCCCAGGGATAACACAGGCCAGGAATAATAGCTCAGCACAGCCCTCACTCTGAGCACACAACTCCCCAGGTTCCTTAAAAAGACACACTAATTTTTCACACTGTTAAGGGGAAAGCAAACAGCTCAGACATTTCTGTTCCTACATTAGGCTCTCAAGCACATTTGCTGCGTATCTTATCAGCAGCTTCAGCAGCCTTTCTAAGCCGTTTCAAGACTTTGGCCTTCAGAAACCTGGAGAGGGGGTGGAAAAACCCTCTATTCATTCTTACCAAAGCATAGCACATTTTCAAGAGGACATTCCTACCATCCAGAGCAAACAAATGTTCCCTACTGTATGTTTTATGAGTTGTAGAGAGTAAGATCAATACAGGTTCACTGCACAAGGTATTTAAATATTCTTAGAGGAGTTCCTGGGCCAGTTTAGAATTAAAAGGGTGAAGCCAGACAAAAGAATACCTGTCTGTGCTTTAGACAGCTTGCAGGTTGGTTTTTTCACCCAGTTTTACAAGCACAGCTCCAGCAGTCAGGACCACATACAGCTCTCCAGAGTGGGCTTGAAGCTGTACAAATCTGGGACCTGCTCCATCCAGACAGCCTAGGCTCTGCAGCACTAAAAATAAAATTTAAAAAATGCTATAAAAGAGCTATAGAAGACCCTTTTTAGTACTGCCAAAGCCTTGCTGATTGCTACGTTTGTTCAGGAAGCCCTTGGCTAAATCATGGGCTGAAAAAGGAAACACTCAAGTCCCCTTCCATAGGATACAAATAGGATTTTGTGCCTTGGATGAGACTTGAAACAGCATCTGCTTCTTCTGTGGCCAACAGTGAATTAGATCTCTGTGACATACCCAGCTTTCTGGAGGTCCTGGGCAGGGATGTAAGGATCCCACCAAAACACAGATAAATGCCACCTGATCTGCTATGACAAACAGGAGCCAAATCTTGTGTCCCACAGGGCACAGTGGGCAGAGCACAAGCCCAGGTACCAGCCCATCACAATGACAGGAGCTGTCTCACCCTCTCTGTACAAACACCCCAGGGCCCTGGACATCAGTGCTTTGGCCACCGCAAGGAATTAAGTCCCAAACACTGAAATTCACTACTTTTCTTGCCATTATCAATATAGCTCTGAATTTGTGACAAAAATGACTTATGCCATCATGGAGCACTCGGGAGTCGCTAAGCAGAGCCTGTAGCTACAACACACTGAATGGTGCATGGTCAACCAGCATCTTCACCTCAAACTGAATTCTGATAAAAACTCCAGGCCTGTTGCAAGCTCAGCTCTTAATTCAACTAAAAAAAAAAAACAAGATCAATTTTAACCTTGACAAGGCACAACCTGTATGTCCGTGACGCAGCAATTTCCCATCAAAGACAGGATTTCAGACCCAGCCATCTGTAACCTACCCAAGCCCTCTTTTTCCTTGCATTCATGTGATTAAAAAAAGAAAAAAATCCCCATGTCATACACTTTACTTCCAGAGCTGCAGGAAATCCACTGAGTTGCATGCCAGCTTCAGCTCCAAGGGTCTCCTTGGGCTGTTCTTTCAGTGACAAGGAGAACAAAGCAATCTTGGCAGCAGGCCACACTACAAGAAAGTATTTCCCCCAGTTCCCTCGGCTGAAGTGGATATCCTGTCACAAACCTGCGCGCATGGGAAGGGTGAGGAGGGGAAGGAAACGGAAGAGAACGAATTAGCTAAAAACTGGCACAATGTGAGAGGTCTCAGCTTGCCACCAAAGCCCTGCAAGGCTTTTCATTTCAAATGGCCAAGTGCCAATGATGAATGACTCACACAAGCCTCAGCTCTCCAGCACCCCAAAGGAGTATACCTAAATCCTCCCTCCGCTGGATTTGGAAGGGGACTTGGATGCTCAAGCTCTGACACCTCATTTCTGTCTGGTTCTGAACCCAGTTCTAAGAGGTGGCAAGTGCCTGTCTTTCTTTGTATTTCTTACTTCACCATTCCCAGGGCCAAGAGGTTTTGGTAGGTCCCTCTCTGGACCTGACAAGGCTCCAGATGCCACATGTACCAAGCTGACCCAGCTCCAACAGGAAGGGTCTCCCTTGCACCTTGTATTAGGTCCCTGCACCAAACCCAAGAGCACTCAGCTTCCAGGCAGCACTGCCTTTCTGTAATTCCTCTGCATGATTCCTGAAAGCCTTGACAGCACTGGGTTTAAAGCCTGGTTGTTAGCAGATTTCAGCAAAGCCAAGCCCAATGCATGCAAGCAGGTTTATTCTTCTAAAAATCTGCATCCCAGCCATGCACCACGTTAGCATTTGTCAGCAAGTTTCCCCACCATGACACTGCCATTCAGAGCTGGGTGAGCTGACCCAACAGCAGCACATACCAGGGTCACAGCGGGATTAACATTCCCAAAGGCACTGCTAACACCAGCACAGATCTGCAGCTACACTCTTTGTGTAGAGTTCTTGCTGCTGTTCAGACCTACGAGGCTCACAAGAACACGGGGTTTGTCCTCACAATCCCCCCAAGATCCCCTTGTATTTCCAGCTTCATTTGCAGGGACTTGAAGCAAGCCTGCTCCAAGGCAGAAAACGACAACTGGTAGAGAAAGAAAAAACCAAACCCCTTCCTGGAGTCCAGCCACAATCTTTGTGCCCACTAAGTTTGGGTGGATGCAGACTTTGCAAAAGCCTGGAATAGGATTAAGGAACAGCTTTAGCAAACAGCCAGGACAACAACAGTGAAACCATGATGAAGCCAGCGATACAGATTTCTGTTTGCAGTCATGAGTCTGTGTTTACAGTTTGCAACTATGTGCAAATACCAGAAAGCCATTCTTTTCCTCTTCCCATCGGGACTTGGCATTGAGCACATTTAACTAGATCCAAGAGATGCCTACAGCAGCATGCCAGCTGGATTTTGGGCACAGGGCATGCTCCAATCCACAGTGATGGGAACTTGCAGGAATCCATAAATAGAGCTCAGCTGAGTGTGTGTGTGAGAGAGAGTGAGAGCTCTGTATCAAAGCAGGCAGAGAAAGAAATGAGAAAGAGAAACTAAAAAAAAATTGTGGCAATTCTCAGTTTGGCTGTTTGCTTCTCCCTGCATGGGTTATACAAACAACCACTGGCAAGGCTCAGGATGCCAAGCTGAAGATGCAAAGTGATTCTCAGGCGGGGTACACCAACTAGAGCAAGTTATAACCACCACCTTTGCCAGGAAATCTGCTCCATCAAAGATGCAGTTTACAGCACACAGCTTCACGGAAAAAGCCATCAGTGACATGCAAATCTTCTAGGATAAAGGCAACTCCTTCTAAGGGAAGCAGTTCTAACTTCCAGGTAACCACATACACCATGCAACAGAGGAGCTCAGGTGCTTTAACTCTGCTGGCTGAGCCCCAGCTTCTCCAGGCAGATGTGGCTGGGAACAAAAGGAACAATGCTTTCTGCCACATCATCTCCCCTAAGTGTTCTGTTGTTTGACAGAGGGTAGGACAAGAATGCCAAACTACCATCCTAACACTGTCCTCCAGGAGCTCTGACTGACAAGTTCTGGCAGGACCTGGTGCAGCAGCAATTGCTGGCCCCTTACCTGCTCATCCTCTCCCTGCCTCGATCTGGCTGCCTTGCCAAAGCACTGGGGCCAGGTTGGGGTGCCTGGAGGAAACAGGCAACGTGGCTTCCTCCACTGCACAAACAGGAGCTGGCACCATCCAGACCCACCTTCCATTAGCAGTGACCTCATGTTAACAAAGGCTTTTTTATAGTCATGTTTGGCAAGTCCTCCTGTGGGGAACAAAATGTCATTCCTCTCATTCTTGTCAGAGTTTCTGGTGGCCAAAGTAGCCTCAAACCACTGCCCAGTCCTTGCCTTGTGCAGAGTCATCTATGTGTCACTCTCAAGGGCTTTGTCCTCTTCCTCCCTGGATCCCTCAGTATATCTCTCATCCCTGTTCCCATCTCTCTAACCTCCAGGATGCCTCCAGAAACAAATTATCAGTTACCAGGTCTGTGTGATAAGGTCACATCTCCCTAATGAACTGCCACTGATCTGGAGTCTGCTCTTAAGCCATTTAGGAAGACTCTTCCACCCCAGCACATCAGGCATGTGCCTCTCTCTTTGTGTCTTCCTACTGATCTCCCTTTTCATTTCTATCAAATTGGAAGCAGTGTACTATTTATTGCACTGTTGGCATTAAACATAGGAGGGGAAGTCTGGAATTTGAAGAGCACTGAATCCAGAAAACAGGAAACAACTGAGGATCAAGGCTGGGCACAGCCTGAAGGCCCCACGTTTATGACTGTAATAAAAGGATACGCCAGAGATGAGTGCAGGGCTGAGCCAGGCTTGGTAAAGCATCAAAAGAAAGGTGCAGGGGGCTAGAACAGGCTTGAAAGAGCAGAGAAGCTGACTAGGCAGATGATCAAAAGTGTATTTAGCATCCTCCCTGCCAGCCCTGTGGATCTGAGCCAGGACATAGCTGTGCTGGAGCTGTGGAGGGCAAGGACAGCTCCTGGAATCGTGCCCCAGGAAGCAGGAAGAGCTCACTTGAGGGGCTTCCCATCCTGACCAGGACAAGCGTCAAGAACCGAACGGGCTGTGCAATGCCACAGGGTGAGCCTGTCTCCCAGTCCCACACAAACAGCAGGACTGGCAGCAGTTCCAGGCTCACAGCCCTCAGCTTCAGCCCTCGGGGGTGTGTGCAGGACAGGAGTTCACAGACAGATGAGCACCCACAGGGCTGAGGGATGCTCTCACAGTGGAACAAGTCACAGACAGAGGAGAAAGGCTGTACAGAGCCAAGCTTGACACAAGGAATCATTCTCTTCTACAACAGATTTTGTACTCCCTGGTCTGGTGCTGTGCAGGCTCCTGCATGCAGGCCATGCACAGAAAACGATGGAGATAAAATGCAGTATTCCCATTACTGGAGGTGGGACAAGCCAAAGCACAGAAAATGCTAAACCACTTAACGGGATGCCAGCATGCTCTGTGTCACAGCTGTGAACTACTCTGCTACCACTGGGTAACCTGACCTTCCCAAAAAATTTCCTGAAGGAGGAAAACAACACAAACAGGGGCCTGACCCAGGCGGTCCCGCTCCGTTTTAACCCGCCTGGTGCAGCCACGCACGGCCCGGACAGAGCTGACCCCGGAGCACGTGTACCCACACACACCCCAGTCAAAGCACGCTCTTGTTTTCCAGCCCAGCCAAGCAGATACTTTCCAGGAGAACAGCAAGAAATTACCAGGCTTGCCTTCCAGCTATTCATTACAAACTAAAGCCTCCCCTATGCCAGCCTGACCTCTCCCCAGCCCGCGCTCACCCCGAGGCTTTCTCCTAATCTTTGAAGAATCCCAGGGAGTTGAGAAGGAAGGGACAGCCTGGAGGGAATAAGAAGCTCCACGGCAGGAGACCTCACCATCAGCCTCTTTGTTTCTCATCACACCAACATTATAAATAGGCAACAACACCTAGGGAGAAACTACAGTGGAAATCTTGCATGCATTTCTTAGAACCAGCAATTATCCTTTCATCAGTCATTACCTGGAGCTGTTCTGGGGGGGGGGAGGTTCAGGCTTATTTTAACACCTGGTTCAGGTCTAGGCAGAGCAAGCACAGCCTCTGGGAAGATTAAGCTGTTGAAGCACAAGGGTCATTTGTACAAGATGCAAAGGACAGGCAGAAACAACCTCCTTGAGGCCACAAAAGGTGCCACAGAGCTGAGTGACCTGCCCAGAGCCTCCTGCTGCCTGCTCTTCCCCATGCTCACAGCCTGGCAAATGTGAGGCAGAGCAGGTCTTTCGGGAATCAGATGTTGCAAATGAAATACTTTCTAGTCACTGCAGCCCTGGAAGACTGATTTTAAGCAGTACTGGTTCGTGACTGGAATAAACATAATACTCAACTAAAATTCATGTGTCACCTGTGATTTACCTACACCAGTATTGTGCACATCTTTTCCCTTAACACTGAAACAGCAGCAGCAACAAAGAGGAAAGAAGTTTCAGTCTTGGCTGCTCTGGATCATGGAGCTTGGCATCCAATTTGGCAAGGCTGTTTGAAAAGCAGAGGATGGGTCTGCTCTTGCTGCCAGAGGAGACAGATCCCCAGTTGATTAACAACCAGACACTCCCTTCCCGCTCACCTGAGTGGCTCCCACACAGCCCTTGGAGCCAGGAATCTGGTGGGAGTTGGCAGATGGCCCTTCTCGACCTTTCTGCACTAAGTAAAGGCAAAAATCTCACTTTATCAGCACAAAAAAATCCCCTAATTAGCTGCTGGTCCAGGTCAGGGGAACCGCAGCTTTGAGGAAAACAGAAAAGACTTCACAGCCAATTTAAACAATAAAGTGGGAAATAAACTGGGAGAGAAGAGAGGGTCCATCCACTTGGGCTTGGTTCCAGCTCCCAGTGCTGCACACTCTCCCAGTCACACCTTTTCTGCTTTTCCCAGAGAAGCATTACCAATATACACCCTGCTTCCATTCCACAGCAGCACTGAACAGGCTCTGGAGTTCAATGGAACCCACAAACCATCTCAGATCAGGAAACTATAGTTTTGAAGCCTATAAACAAAGACCTTGATCTGCTTTTTGACAGATTTTATGGCAATTGCAGAGGACTCTACACAGGGGAAGAGACCGCAGGCTCAGCTGTTGAAAGTAAAAAAGATTTCTGCTCAGCCTACTTAATGTGCTTTATTTTTAATACTGCTTTTGCTCCAAGAGCCAGAGAACAATTTGGAGAAAGAACGTCTTTGTTAGAGATTTCACGCCCCAGCCCTTTATTTAAGGTGCAAAAGCTCACAATAAATGTCACTAAGCCCTCCTACCCCTTTCCCACAGTGGTGCCCCAGCACAGTGAAGACCAAGCAGGAGTAGTTACCAAATAGTTACTCCTCAGCATTAAGAGGAGAAAAGTAAAAACCATGTAAAAAAAAAAAATCTTAAATCCTCACTCATTCTTGCAAAGCTCTGTGAAAAACATGCCAGGCAGGTAAGGCAGCATGTGGCCCAGAGAGAAACGGGCACTGTGCATTTTCCAGGGATGTGTGCTGGGGAAGATGCTGCAGGAGACATCCCCAGAGAGGGGAAGGAAAAGAGGAGACTCAGTTCAACTTTTCCCCTGTGTACAGCAAGAATGAACAAGAGTGCCCTCGAGGGAAATGTAAGCAACAGCTTCATCACCCAGAGGCAGTAAGGGCTCCCACAGCAACAGAAATGAAGTTGCAAAAAGAAAAAGGTGAAAAAAAGGAGAAATTTAAATTGTTTTCAGCTGAAAATGCTTGGATGACCATCACCCTTATCCCACATCAAGCCCAGGGAAAGCAGCCTCTAGGACATCTTTATTCATTAAGAACTCTGAGTGTTCTCTTGGGATTTCATGAGTTTACTCCCTCAAGAGAGATTTTTCAATTAATTAAGCCAGGAAATAAACATCACATTCATCTTCACGTTGAAGGCTTTTGCTGGGAACAGCAAGGTGAGCATCAGCCCATCAGTTTGAGGGATTTCCTTCCTGCTGCCTTTCAAAGGGGGCTCCTGAAGACCTCTACCAGCAGCTCCCATTACTATTTCAAATAAATGAAAATAAATGGGAGGTGGGAAACTGAGGTGAAAGAAGATTTCAGAGTGTTGTTACACACAAGGTACTATGCTCTGGATCAGTGGTGCTCCCTTAGCGTTAGGCCAGGTCTAATCCAGCTCAGGTCTGCCAAAGATGAGTAGGAATTTAATATTCATTAACAAGAATACAGTTCACCCAACAAGGATCGAGCTGTTCATGCAAGTCAGGCATTTAGCTACACTCAGACATTTGTAGGCATCCTGCCCATCACACCATAGTGCAAAGCTGGTCCACATTTGCAGTGCAAAAACAAAAGGAAGTAGGTTTATGCCCTGAAAATCCCACATGGGAAAAACACACAGCTCATATTGAGTTATATTTCACACAAAGACCAGCAGCCTGTTGGCCAAGGGCTGAAGCACCTCGTGTTTTGTGTATCAACACCTCTACTCTAGAGCTGGAAGAGCTTGGCAAGCACAAGTTAATCAGTTCAGAAGCCAGAAAAAGTGGCAGCTTTGGCAGATCCCACTGTAATTAGTAGAAAACTCAAGAGGTGCTTCTCAAAGCACCCAGAAAATTATCAATCTACTCCCTTGCTGAGATACATCCCACAGTGACTACAAAACACACCTTCGTACTGGCCCAGCAGCGTGGCTCACAATCCCTTTCATTTCCTTTCCACTTTTGTGAATTACCAACGAATGCAACTTTTTCTTTTCCTCCTTCTAACCCCAAAGGGAGTGGTGTTTTAAGGAGCTCTGGAGTTCTCCAAAGGAGGAGGCTTCTCTCCTCAGCAGAAGTGAATGGATGTCAGTGTTTCTGTCAGGCACTGCCCACCTAAATACCTTTGGGGCATAAATCAAAACTCCCTGCAAAGCTTCAGTCTGAAATCCTGCTGTTCTCTGGTGTCACCAGGGCCAGCAGATAACACAGGGGGAGATGGGGGCTGCTACCCAGCCACCTTCTCACTGCAGTAATTAACCTCAAGCAAGCACTGGCACGAAGCTCCTGCTCTTGCATGACTGCAAGCATTCCTCCCCCAGAGTTTATCATAAAGCACCAACTATCCATAAACATCTCAAGGAAGGGCTGGCCTGGGTTCACCTTCATGCAAGGAAGATGTCAGGCTCTGGCAGGGAGCCAGCCATTCATGTTTCCTTAAACCTTGTCAGCTCTGACTCAAACGACCTTTTTTATTTGGGGGGGGAGAAGGGGGGGAATGAATCTTCCATCACACCCCTTCCTCCCCCTCCACCCACTGTGGCACTTAATCACAGCAGGATCACAGGGGACAATTCCCATGGTGGCTGTGAGTCACAGTCTCCTGTCCCTCTGCTCTCTGCACAGCCCCTCTGCAGCACAGGGACATTCCCATTTCCAGCTGGCCTGGAGCCTCCAGGCAGGAGAGGAAAGAGCTTGGAGCTGAGAGCAGCAGGGCAGGTTTAGGAGCCTGCACCACAAACATGGACCTTTGCCCTCCAAGCCAGGTAGGACAGCCACTTTTTGGGATTTTGACAAGTCCAGACCATCCAGCAACAGCACTGTCCCCCCAGAACACAGCACCTGCAATTCTACTCTCCAAAACCTGAGCCATGCTTCATCAGGGTGCCATGATGTATTTTACATCATGAATGGCCCAGCCATTCATCCTAAATATACTAAGCACAAGGTCATGATTAAAAGCAGGGGGAAAAAAATTCCCTCTCCATACTCCTCAGCATCTCCTAAAACCCATTTAATTTTCCTCCCTGGAGCTGTTTGTCATGTTTCTGGCACTCAGACTGGGTCTGACATGGAAAACTTCAAGTGACTTTTCTTCCTCTTGCAGCCTTTTTTCCCCACCAATTCTGAAAAGAAAGATCACTTCTCCCCAAGGAGCAGGAACAGCAAGGTACCAGAAGGATCAACTCCCATCCAACCCCCCCAGCAGATAATAGGACCCAAGCCATGGTGGGAGCCCTGACCTGCCTCGCTGATGAAGCCTTTAAGATTAGGCTGCTGCTGGCACTAAGATGATGTGAGGAGAGTGTTTAATATCCTCACACCAGCTGGGTGACCAGCCCAAACCATTCTGGAGCTTATTTGCTGGCTGTGAATATTCCTCCTTCTCTCCTTCCCACAGGATTTTAACACCCCTGTGAGGAGAGCAAGCTCCCCACCAGCAAAAAGCAAAGACCAACAGGCTGCTTAATTAACTGACCCTCTCCCAGTTGCCACAGCCTCGCCAAACGCTGGAGAAACCCAATTCCAGCTGGTGATTAAGCACTTATGGCTGGAGAGGGACAAAGCCAGCAGGAGCAAAGGAAGGGGCTGACACCACAACCCCCTGTGCCAGCCCCTGCCATACCCCCAATGCCATCAGCACTCCAGGCACCCATGAGACCCCGAGGGACAAAAGCATTTAGTGGCTGTGAGTCCCTTAAATTAAACCTTAATTGGTCCAAGAGCTCTCTAGATTGCTACACAGAGGAAGGAGAGGCCTTGTTTACCAGCCAGAAAAAAGCCCTGCTGTCAGACATGCCCGTGAGGGTGTTGCTACCTGTGCTGTTTTCACTGGTATCCAAAGAATTTTGGAAGCCTGGCTGCCAGGTACACTGGCTTGATACTGCACTTGCCCTGCTGACCACATTGGGTCCCAAGAATTTCTCTCTCTCTTCTATCCTTTCAACCAGAGTCAACTTCAAAAGGAGGAAATTAGCGATTCCCTAACATTTAATCTTGTTTCTATTGCCTGATCTACCAAAACAAAGGAGTTAAAAGCAAAGAATTGACTCTCACCAGGAGCATAAACAGGTTATTACAGCATTACATGCAATAAAGGGGAAGCCACTAAAATCCACTGAAGCTTTAGGATTGTGCTGCTCTTGGGACCAGCTGAGTTTATGATGTACTGCAAAGGTGACAAGGAAGCAGAGGGTCTGCAAGTCCAGAGAAAATCCACACCAGGTGAAGTATCTGCCACCTTCAACACACGTGCAAATTCTGGTACCAACCCTGCAGAAGTGACGGTGCAATCCCATCTCCCTGGGTACCGAGAGCAAACAGACTCTGCAGAGAGAAGGTCAGCTTAGACCAGCTCAGTTTTAACAGCTCTGAAGTCCTCCCAAATTATTCCAGGCTCTGGCTCCCAGCACAGCAGCTCTGAAGGCTGCAAGCCCCCAGGTGAGCCAAACTCAGCAGCTTGCAGGCACACAGGGCAGCTGGGTTAGCTCTGGCCTAAAGCCAGAAAGTTGCCACAGAAATGACAAAGAGGAGGAGAAGCTCCTGAGGAAAGCTGATCTTCGAAAAAATCCCTCTCCAGAGAAGCAGTGAGCGATGGAAAACCCACACTGCAGGCTGGCCCTGGGTCACAGGGGGAGCGAGCACAAAGCAATCCACCCACCCAGCACATCCCTGCCAGCTGGGCTGTTTCTAAGAGACACAGCAGGTGCCACCTACGCTGGTGAGGGCTCAGCTCCCCATGCACGGCCCGAGAGGCTTTGCCCACACAGCCCTTGTGCCCCAGGCAGTAGCAGAGATTTCACTACTGCTGGTACAGCACAGCTTTAGGCAGCAGGCACTCATGGAGAGAACAAATTCCTGAAGGGTGTTAGGCACACTCCAGACACTGCTACAGCAAGGCAGGGAGCGGATGAGAGACAATCCTGGAGACTGAAGTGTGTGTTTGAGGCATCCAACAGATGGGTATCAGCATCAATACAGCCTGGGTATCTAGGGGTGTAAATCTGGAGTCAGGCACCTTGCAAATTGCAGTGACAAATGAGCCTTTACTCCAGCAGAAAGTGAAAAAGCCACCTGCAAAGTCACAAAACATCTTTGATGCTGCTTCCCTCTGAGCTGAGCAAAGTCTGAGAGAACACTCCATGTCCAGAGGGACATTCTGCAGATGAACAGGAGCAGCAGAGGAGGTGGCACAGAGAGGGCTGGCAGCCCTGCTATTACAATGGTAATTCCCTCTGACTTGCCAGCATTAGAGACCAAATATCCTCTGTCACCCTTTGGCTTTTATAGGAAGACCTTCAAAACAGACTAGCTGTTTTTCAAAGAGCTTTGAATGCACCAGTTGAAAATTTTAGACTCAACCTTGAATTTTGCACAGCTGTGTTTCCCATTTTGGGGTGAGGCCCTGCTAAGTGTCCCCCTTTGAGAGGCAGGTACCCTCTAAGGGGAATGGCACCTACATAATGGGATGAGTTTCCACAAGTGACTCAACTTTTAGGGAAAATCTAAATAGTAGCAGCAAAGAGCACAATGTAGCTAATATTACAACAGGCAGGAGGTTTTTCCTTCCCTGTTTCAACCAGGGCCTCCTGCCCTGTCATTAAATGAGTGGATTTTGTTCCACACTTCCAGCAAGGTCCACTAAAGGATTTTGGAAGCAGAGCAGCAGTTCCTCACTAGCACGGTCTACAACATAACAAAGAAAGGATTTGTGTTACCTGTCCGAGGTCCAGGGTGACGTTGACCTGGTTGAACTCCAGTCCCCGGGAAAGAGGGGGGCTCTGCCACCAGCGCTCTGTCCCATCAATGGCATTTGTGATGGGGTGGGCCTTGTTGCTGTTTGCAGAGGAGCAGATGTCGCAGTACTGGCCCTGGTGCAAAGTACAAAAATAACATTTAACTCTGCCCAGAAAAACGTGGTACAAAGCAGACAGGTATCACAGCAATGCAGAAAACACAGGGTGTAAGCCTGCTAATGCAAACCAAGATACAGAACTTTTTGTTTGCACCAATTTAAAGTGTGGATGCAAAAAAGGTAAACGAAAAGGCTCAAAACCCCCACAACCACCCAGTGCAGAATTTGGGCTGCTCCAAGCAGCATCCCTCCCGAATTTCAGATACACAGTGAACATTGGCAAAGGATCCCAGACTCGAAGAACTGGTTATCAGAAACAGAGGAAGGAGTATCTGAGCGAGAAGCTGCACTGCCAATGGAGAGCAGTGGCTCAAACTCCATGGCCAGCAGCTCCTCTGCTGAGGCTGCCACTCACACCCACCCCTGCTGAGCCCAGAGCTCCTCTGCCCAGCTCCCTGCAATCTGCTTCTTGTCCACCTATTCACTTCACAATATAGCTCTTTCAGCTGTGTTTTCAAGCTTAGTCTTGCAGCCAAGTTCCTTTTGCTGATGATGCTGCAATGCAAAGCCAGAAAGGGACAGCCCCAGCTGTCAGCTGGCCAGGGACTGCCATCACTTCTCTGCCTTGCTTTTGTGGCCAGGGTGGTTTTGTCAGCTCCATGGACACGCTGCCAGAGAAAACAACGCCGCAACTTTAACAGCACCTCCTGAGCAGGATCAGACAAAGACCTGAACTGTGAGGGGTAATTCTTTCTCTCTCATTAATGGACAAATGAATCTGACCCACACTCAAAGAAACCTGCAAAGAGCCCTGAAAACTGGCAAATTGTTTTGTGTGGCCACTGTTGTGCCACTTGAATTGCTGCTGCAAACAGCCTGGAAGGGAGCTGGTTACAGGCAGTTTTCCTTTTAAAGACACAGTTATCCCCAGGCAGGAATGCTGCCCTTGCCTGTCCCAGCTGCAGCCTGCGTTAATATTACACCAGGTACAAGATCTCAAGACAGGCAATCCCCTTCCTGCCCCTACAAGGGCTGAGGCAAGGCAGAGCCACTGCAGAGCGTGTGATTTTCCAGATGCTCCAAACTCTGGAGCAATCTCAGTGCAAAGGAAACACATTTCACAGCATTATTCCCCACTGCCATCTGCTTCGGTACTTGCAGGCAATTATGCAACACAAATTGCCCTGAATAAGAACACTTTAAAATTAATTGCTCTAGAGATGTGAAAATAGAGACAGGCAAGCACAAAGCCAAAGAAAAGGGGAGCTGAAACCATCCAGGTAACCCTCACATTCATGCAGGGAGCACTCAGTGTATAGAGAGGTCACAAGGCTGGTTTGGACATGCTTTGAGCCACGAGGGAGAGCAGACCAGATAAAACTGACCCAACTCTTCAGCTCAAACCTTTAATTGGAACCGGTGCAACAGGTTGTGTGGAAATTTCTGGTACACAACACACAACACTGAGGTGGAGGGGAAGGAAGGCAAGATTAAAAAATGGGGATAAGTAACAAAAAAATAAAGTGCTTTCATGCTTTAAATTCTTGCCACGGATGTAAAAACCATATTGAACCCAAAGGTCACATTGATGGGAGACAGTCAACTCGAGTAAGAGGGGACTGAAAATTAGGATCAGCTGCTCCACATTTATAATGCTGCCGTGGTCCCCCCCTGGGCATCCTGCTGGGCTGGGAACACATCAACAGCTGAAGCAGGTTTGCTGTTCAAAGTGTGATTAGCCTCTCTGATGCACCAGTTGCTCATTAGTTGTTTCATTAGAGCCAGACCTAAACCTGACCAGAATCATTTCCAGCTATTTGTGTTTTAGAGCAACTCAGGCTCCTGCACATTGTGTTAGGTTCTCTACAGGGAATTTCTGACATCAGCAAAAGGATTTTAATTAAAAAGCAATTGTGAGCTGCAGGCTTAGCAGAGACAGCAGGTTGCCAGAGCAGGAGAGGCGTGGACACTACAAAGGTATGGCCAAAGAAAGAACTTCAGCAATGCAAGGAGTTGCAGGGCGGCTCAGAGAACATAAAACTGCCACTATCAGAGCAAACTGCAAAGAGGGAGAGATAAGGAGGAGGTTTGAATGAGGGGCAGCTTACAGAGAGCTGCAAGGCCCGATCCTTCACAAGTCAGTGGGAACTTTGAAGTTTCCTCTGAGCATAAAGACAAGCCAGGCACCCTGCTGGCACCAATCTCAGGGGACACAGGTGGCTTTGTCCCAGTTTACCTGGCCCTGCCACGACCCACCACCAGCTCCCCTCACCTGATTTATCGAAAGCCACAGGGAGCATGGGGCTGCTGAGGATGAGGTAAAAAGGGCAGGAAATGGGGTATAAAAAGTACAGTTTCAGACAGTGCCTGCTTGCAAGCTGCTCCCTGGGCTGTCCCTGCAGATCAGCTGCTCACAGGAGCAGGTGCTGTCTCACCAGGTGTCTTTTCTGTGGGCAACAACAACTTGTTCCAAAACTGTGTTTTCAGCCACAGCTAAACCACTGAAATCCAACACTGTCATAGATGTAAACACAGAAGAGACACCTACACAGAGCTACAGCACCAATTGGCACCTGGAGCACTGAGAGCCCCGGGCTGAGCCCAATTCCCTCTGCCACACCAGAGGCACAGCATGGGATGAAGAGGCACCAGGACCAGTGGTGACTGACAAGGCCGTGTATCAGTAGAGAATGTCACTTAACTCTGGGACACTGAGGAATGAAACAGCTTCAGATTTCATCTGTTACCAATACCTGAAAAAGTGAGAGGAGCAGAGCTCTGGTCAGTGCCCATGCTCCTCAGGGCTGCAATTCAGCATGCAAAGCAGTGCTCTGAACACAGGGCTGGGGTGAAGACAGGCTTCAGAGGAAGGCACAAGCAGCACTGACTTGAAATTGGTCAAATTTGTTGTATGTTCTGAAATTCTGAGGTCTATAATTCCTTCAGTTAATGCCAGTAACCTGCCTCACTGTTAACACTCCTAATCTGAAATAATCATCTACAACCCTGCCCCACCCCAGGAGCAGTGCATGATCCCTGCTGGTTTTGGAACAGCCCCCAGGCACGGGGGTGGGATGGGGAACATGAGCACGTGGCTGTGCCTTTGCAGAGTGGCCTGTTTTGGAAGGCAGATAGTTACAAGCATCTCCAGTAAAACTTAATCAAAAAAAGAAATGTGTGATCTCTCTTTTGCCTCATCCTCAAGACATTATCATTATGGCAGGGCTGCCCACGCTGAGGAGTGAGTTTGACAAGGGAAGCAAACCTCCATGGCAAGTCCCTTTCAGCACACCTCAGCATCGCTGTGCCTCACATCCTTCCACACTGAAAAGGCTCCCACAGTTGGAAAGGCAGTCTTCTGCCAAAAAGCCCTGAATAAAGCAAAGGAAACTCCTTGAAAAGGTTTACAGCCTTCCCACAAACTGTGCCAAAACCACTGCAAGCTTCTTTAGGGCAGCATTACTTCAGAAAACTTAATGATTATTGACACTTTAAGACCATCACGTTTAAAAGTCAGTGAACTCCCTTTTCTGAAGTCTTCTACAACATCAAATTAAACCAGCAGAAAACAGAGGACTGACTGAATTAATTTATTATATGACTGTATTAATATTTATCCTAGGTCTTTAATCAAGCAAATGTCCCTTTGCCAACAGAGCATGTGATGTCTCTTGGAGGGTCCCAAGCAGCACTGTTTCAGTATTCCTGATGAAAACTCCTGCCACAGCCACATCACACACGAGAAGCACTGAGCAGGTGACTGGAGAAGGGAAGAGACTCTGGGCTGGTGGGACACGCAGGCAGCAAGGACATGCATGTGGAGTTCATTATTGTCGTTTCAGTCCTCTCAAATTGAACACTTCCCTCCCACCTCCCTCCTTGCTTTAGTCACCGGGTGGTGCCAAGACCCCTAAAGGGGATGAATTGGGAACTCTGACCTCTGCTCGGATGTCTCCTGTTTCCTCCCCTCCCTTTTAGGTGCTGCCTGTGGTCATGGAAAGGAGCCACTACAAAAGGATTTCTCTAAAGCTTTCAAACTGAGCAAAGCCCGATGGCTTGGGAAGTGGTGCTCAGATCAAAGCCCCCTGTGCCAGAGCTGCACAGGGGACAGGAGGGGGTCACTGCAGAATTCCACAGCTCAGGAGCTGTGTTTGGCAGCAGGGGCATGCTGGCGCTGCCCCCAGAGCTGGTACAGCCTGAAGGATTTCTTTCAGTCACCAGCATCCTTAGTGCTGCATGTCATGCTGAGCTAGCAGGGTGGCCAGAGCACAGATGGACACATGTGGAGTGATAAATGCATACCCACATTTGCCAGCTTTTCCAAGCAGCCTTATCCTCCCAGCTTTGCTTGGCACACTATTCACCTATTTGTTTGCAAGTGCACCGAGTAGCAGTTACTTCTTCACCTTCCCTTACTCCTTTGCCTCACTGGAGACACAATTACTACATCGAGCTCCCTATAAGCCTCCTGCCACTGGGACTTAAAGCTTCCTCGAGTTACACTGTTTTTACAGTGCAGTGAAGGGAAACATCGCTTTAAAAGGTGGCAAAACTCGGAGGAGGATACGTCAGGTTTTTGCCATCCAGTGACATCTTCGACCATTTATATTACACAAACAGCAAAATTCCATGTCATAACCACACAATAGCTGGAAGATTCCTAGTGCAGCAGTAACTCAGGAGAATGCGGCCAGAATGAGAAAAACGCTTGAGAGACGATCTTGTAACAAAGCCACCCCCATCAAAACGCCGAGAAAGGCTTGGTCTGAGAAAGTGACAGTTTTCCATTGCTTATTCACGTTGTTACATTCAACAGGGACAAACAACCCCATTGCTCCACTGCAACAGGTGACTGGCACCAGGACCCTCAGTCAGCACGAAGAGAACACTGAGCAGCAGCTGGTGGCTCTGTGGCTGGCTTGAGGCTGCAGAAGCATTTCAAATCAGAGCTGCTCTTCCCAGCTTGGGCTGCCTTCAGGGGGGACACTGGGTCCGGGGTTCCTGTAACTAAACCTGGTGTTTTACAAGTCCTTTTACAACTGTTCTTTTCTCCCTTCAAGGGAGCCATAGCTGTTACATTGCACTGCAACTTTCACCGTCTACATTCCTGGCTGCAAGCTCCCTCTGGGCAGCTTAAAATGGGACCCCTGAGATAACCTGACATTCGTTTGTAAAATCCACTCTCCTAACTCTCCCCTTTGCTCATCCCAAATGGCCCAACGAACACACGGGGAATGGTGGAGTTAAAACACATCAAGGTAAATATTAAAGACACATCAAGGTAAACATTACACATTATTCCCTGAATACCAAAGGGAATTTAGGTGCTGGCTTGCCCGCGACTTTAAAAACATAAAGAACCCATAACTTTAAAAATAATGCCCCGGGAACTCAGCGAGCCGCCTTTCGTGCGAGCAACTCCTGGCAAGGCTGGGACAGAGCCCGAGCACGTGCGTGCCACGGCCCCGCTGCTCCGGGGCGGACCCAGGCAGGGGGATGCCCTGAGACCACCCCTCCCGGAGCCCCCAGCACTGACCCACCCGCGGCTGCCGGACCAGGTCTGCCCGAAGCAGCCGCTGGTGCGTGGGAAAACGCGCGGAGCGGGGCCCTGCCCGCCCAGCCCCGAGCTGCCCCCGCCGCAGCCTCCGCGCTCCGCGGCGACACCGAGAACCGGGGGCGCACAAAGGGGGCTCGGACCCGAGCGCATCCCCGGCCGCGCCGCCCCGGCGAGGCTCCGCCAGCCGCCCGTGCGTGCGCGGGCTCCGTCCCCTCCTCCCCCGCCGTACCTGGATGGTCTGGTTGGGGTCCCCCCCGGCCACCGGGCCCCCCACCAGCTTGCAGTACAGATCCTCCACGGCGCGGCGGCCGCCGGCGCCCGTCGCCTCCTCGCCGCAGGTGGCGGTGGCGGAGATGCGGGTGCCCTCGGCCAGGTTGAAGTAGGGCGGGTGGAGGCTGTGCCCGTTCACATCGCTGGGGAAGGAGGCGGGCGGCCGGGCGGCGGCGGCGGGCAGCGCCAGCAGCAGCAGCAGGAGCCGCGCACCGCCCCGCTCCGCCGCCCTCGCCATCTTCGCTCGGCGGGGCCGGGCAGCGCTGCGACACCGGTACCGACACCGGTACCGGCTCCCCCCAGCTCCGCTGCCGCCGCCCCGCTCCGCTCTATCCCGCGCCGCCGCCGCCGCCGCGCTACTTCAGCCCCGGCAGCGGGGAGGGGCCGCGGCAGCCCCGCCGCCCCGATTAACCCTTTGCCGCCCCGGGAACCCCCCTCTGCCCAGCCGGCCTCGCCCCGGCACCCCCTGGCCCCGCCGGAGCGAGGGGAGGCCGAGTGGGGTGAAGTGATGCCCCCCTTCCCGAATAAACGGGGACGGGATCCCCCGGGAACAATGTGCCCATTGTATCTGCGGGGCTGCGCTGCCCGCGGCGGCTCGCTGGTGTTTTAGTACGTTAAACTCCATTAACCGATAGATCGGGTTATCTACAGGAAAAACTATTACTAATTAACAAAGCGGGAAGGCTTGACCAAACCTAGTTCGCTCTCCTCGAGGTAAGCTGCGGGTTCTCAATTAATTTGGGCAGTGAAAATTTTACTTCCACTTTCCCCGGAAAGGATGGCTTTGGGGAAATGACTTTACCTTCTCACCTAAGCGGGAAGGAAGCAGCTCAGTGATAACCCAGCTGTCTCCCATCCCTCCGCTGCCCATGGACAATCCCTCCGTGGTGTGACTTGCAAGGACACAGACACTGTCAGGTCTTTACATGCTGCTGGGGGGAAGACATTTTACAGATCAAAACCTGAACATAAATAAAGAGCAACACATAAATTAACTCATCAAACCACTGCTTCGATTTTCCGGCAAACACTGACTCTTTTTAAATCCAAGAATTATATGATGCACACAAAATGCTGTGCCTGAACTGGACAAGACTTTCTTTAAACTAGGACATAACAAGAGACCAGGTCTGAACTCCAAAATTGGATTGCTGCGGTATTTGAACCTCACAGGAAGCAAAACAAGCTCTTGAGCGTGTCCAGGTCTTCACAGGCTGCTGCGGGGCATTTGCTCTTTGCATCACATCATCCTCTTTGTTTCTTTTTTTCTGTGGACAGCCTTAGAGGTACCAGTCCTCTTGGAAATGTTGCTCTCTTAAGTATGAAAAGCTTAAAAAAAACCCCAAAAACAAAAAAAAACAAAACAAAACAACAAACCCAAAAACTCGTCGTGATGTGTGTGGTTCAAATATGTAGCTCCACAAACTGAATTCACGCATGGCGTGTACCAGCCACGCTCTGCAATTACCCTGATTTTAGCACTTTCAGGGGGTTTTGAAAGATCCCTCTTACTGTGTCTGGAGCGCTGTAAATGTACGTAAGTGTATATATCGATTTATTGTAAGGTTTCCACAGGGTGCTGCCGGCAGTGGGACTGGCACAGCCCCCCGGCCGGGTGCCTCGGGAGGCGGGGGAGTGCGGGAGCGCTCCTGCCCTCGGGAGCCAGGGAGGCACCCGGTGCCAGCTGCTTCCCGGGGATCACGTTATCGTGACATCAGGACTTGTGAACGCAGGCCGGTGAGAGGTGCCTGGTTCCACATGGTGAGGAAGCACTGAAGCACGGCCGCCGAGCCCATTCAGTCAGAAAGAGCTCCTAAAGCGCTTTCAGACATCTTTTAACCCTTTCCTGCTCGCCCGTCGCTTTGGAGACCTTTCTCCTGGTTTCCCCACTTAATGCGAGATCTTATCACTCCGTGGATGAATGTATCCTTTAAAAGCTAAATAGAACCTTTAAAAACAAATTCTTATCACGAGAACAGACAGTCTTTGCCCTTTAAACCGTGCTCGAAAATGGGTAGGTTCCTCTGGGAACAGCCACCTTTGAAAATACTTGTGCTCTGCAGTAATCGTTAACTAACATGTTTATGCACGGGAGACCAATACTCCACAGGACAGGAATTAAAACTTCCTTAAACTTTATCAAATGCCTTATTTAATTAGCTACTTACACCCCACGGCACCTGTAAATATGTAAAAAGAGTTAACAAGGAGAACAGGGCACAGATTAGGAAAATAACTTTCTCCCACCCCCACAAGAGTTTCAGGGCAAAACACTTGGGCCAGTCTAATTAATATCCGTAATCCCTCTAGTGGTAATATAATTAATCTCCCTTCCAAAATGCAATTAAGGAAAGTGAAATCACAGTTAGCACGTGGGTTTTGTGGCACAGACTCAGGAGCACCATGCAGAAAAAAATGACCCTCTGCTGTCTGAACTGGCCTCAGTCTACTGAAGAGCTTCTTTCAAAGACAGTTTGGAGACTGAAATCATACTCAGGCCACCTGTAACTGAGGAGATCTGAAGCTGTCCAAGAAGCAATGGAAATGGTTTAAAGAAAGACCATTCTGAGGGTCTTTTTCCAGCTCAAGAAGAAAAGGACAGAGGGTTTCTAACATTGCTAAATATCCAATTTAGAAGGCAACCAAAAAGTTGAGGTTAACAACTTGAACTCCTTCCCTGATGCCATCTCTTTTCAGCCACACTCTGGGAAAAAAGTCATATTTGCTAATTTGGACTGGACACGAGTCTCATAGAGTCTAACATCTCACCTGAGAGTCACCAGCAGCAAACATTTCCAGTGAAAACCCCCATGGGTGGGCAAGGGATACTCTGCTCCCAAAAAAAGATGTTGCCTGATTTATAACAGCTAAAACTGAGCTTGAGTAGTGAAGCCTTTCTTCCATTTAAGAGGTTTTTCTAAGCATAAATTTCAGCATCCCTGGACATTTGCCATTCCTTTACTGCTCTGATCCTTATTTGAATTTTCCTAGTTTCTTGAGCCTTGCAATGGTGCTTCTTGGCTCGGCTTCACAAAGCTGGTCACAGTGACATGCTCTCAAATAAGAGGTGTTGAAGCAGAAGAGACTTTTCATTTTAAATCCAATCCACTACCAGTGAATGCAGAAAGGGCTGGGGGAAAAAAAAATCCAGCCCATAACATTCCTACTCCACTCTTCTCCGAGCCTACGTGTAGTAACACGACCTCAGCCATGCTGTTATCCATCTGCACCAGCTAAAGGCATCCGAGTCCCACTGAAGGTTTTACTTTTGCCTCCCTAAAAACTGCAGGACCACGAGGAGCTTGCCAGAAGCTGCCACCAGAAACAACCAGCTCTTTCTTCAAGCAAGCTGTAGAGTGACAGAAGAGCTTAAAAGAGGTCTGAGAGCAAATTGAGTGTATGGGCTCCAAACAAGTTACCTTGATGGGGAAATGCAGTTCTTAAATCTGAACAAAGATTCTGCAAGTTACAAGTGAGAGTTTTCCTGTCTACACAGACCCTTTTAACCTACAGCAGGAGCACAGGGAAGCATCCCACAGCCAGAAGCGAGGCCTGCTGAGTAAATCAGTGGTGACACAGACACATTCTGCTTGCTGTGAATAAATTCTAGGGTTTTATACTGTCTGTTACATAGAGAAATGAAAGGACTTCTCACTCCAGGAAAAGCAACATGTGGCCAATGGAGAAAAACTCATTGCCTTCACTTACAGTATTTCCTACCAAGGCACCACCACAGCCAGAGCCCTCACTGGGAGCAGGGCCTGAGCCAAGAGAAATAAGTGAGCATATGGTTCCTGTATGGTGTAGGGTCAGGAACATGTTATCTTAGGGAAGATTTAATCACTTTCCTGCTACCCTGCTGCAGGCTGTGTGAAGGAATGTGTTTCCTGAGCTGTGCTCTCCGCTGACCCAAGAACTTCACGCCGAGCTCACCATTTATAAGCGTGTTGTGTCTTGACACAAGTGTGTCAGGAGCAGCTACCAGGAGCTAAGAACTAATTCCATATGAGCTGGAGTTGGACTAACACAAGCCAGAAGTGCAATCAATGTCCTTCAAGCACATCTCCAGGTTTATAAGTTTACAGTCTCCACAGGCTCTACCCGAGAAGTTTGTAAAACAAACCCACAAAAGGCAGGAGCAGGTTCCATGTGAGGTTTGCACGGTGTTTGCAGAGTTCACAGAGGCTCAGGAAGGAGCTCCCCTCCTGCTCACACAGACCCCCACACATGTACATACAGTCAGTTCTGCAAACAGCCCCCAAACAGAGACCCAAAGTACATTTCCCCTGTTTGTTCTTCAAACTGACAGCTCAATTACAGCTTTTTAAACCCTTCTGCATCAGGGGAGCAAGGGCACAGCTTGAATCTGCAGTGGGAAAGGACTGTAGGGTTTTGTTGAAGGCATGAGGAATTTAACCAGGATCTGCCTTGGTTTCTCAGATTGGTTCTTATGAATATATAAAGCCAAAGCCCAGAGGGGATGATCAAACTCATCACACTACCATCTGCTGCAGTCTGCTTTTATGAAAGAATTCCTGGTGCTGGTTTTGCCATATTAACAGAAATAGTTAAGACTGGACAAACCAGACCAGACTGATAAGGTGATTCAATAGGAAGCAACTCTAGGAAAGACAGGATTCTTTATATCTTTTTTGGAATTGAATTACACCATGTGAAAATGCTACCCCTAAAACTGCCAAGTGCCAAGGAGCATTAGCAAGAGCTGAATTATGGCACATCTGGAACGAACAGTTATTTTTCTTCTCTCAGTAGAATTACTTTAATGTGTTTTATGTTTGTTTCCTTTAGAGTGTTCCTCCTTTAACATTTATCCAAAATTGAAAAAGACTGTTTTGAGACAGAGCTGGTCAATTTGCCATGCCCAAGCAGCACCTTTTAGTTAAAACCAAAAGGAGCAGACATCTGTGTTTTGTCTGCTGTGGACATTTTCACGAAGAGATCAAGAAGATTCATAATGTAGCAGGACATGTTACTCTACACCAGAGAATTCAATTCACTTTAAGGTCAGCCTGTACCTTCCCTGTAATCAAATGGTTCCAAAACCCTCCCAAAGCCAGAACAGGTGTTTCATTCATACTGTCTGTCTACCTGGCAAGGACCCAAATACTTTCTTTTAAAGCCTAAACTCTGTATTATTCTGGGGCACATGGAAAACATACATAAGTGCTGTCTCCCAGGCACACTTTGGGCTCGGTCATCATTAGCTACGTGTTTTTCTTTGCACAGCTCAAACAGGAACGCAGCTGCTTTTATGTTAATAACTAAATCATGCTTTAAATGTGCCACACAGCCCTGCCTTCAGCCTGAAGGGCCCTGCAGATTTAATGAGCTGACATGTCAACAGAGATCAGTTCACCCACCAGAAAAGTGCAGCTACTCCTGGGGTGAGCTTTAGTAGCTGTTTAGCACTGCAGGAGGACCAAGAGTGCTGTGTCAAGTTGAATCCACGGAGGAAGCGAGGGGATGAGTGAATGTGCTCGGGGTGAAAACCAGTGCAATGCTGGGGTTAACACACCCACTCGAGTGTGACAGAGCAGTGGGGGCAAACTGGAGACACTCAGACAGAACATGCTTTTGCTCCTTGTCTGAAAGGTGGGACACATCCAGCAGTTCGAATGGGGAACTGACTCAAGCCTGACTCAGAGAATAGAACTTCTGCTACTGTCATTGTAACTTCTTTGAATGCCGGGAAGTTCATCCTCCCACAGATTACTTCACCCGGGATTGTTTCTGTGCCCTGTGGCTATGTGCTCATAAATACTCTTCAGGCATGGGGTCATGACATACCCTTGCTGGCTTCCACCTACATCACATCATATCCAGTTTTTCAAAACCAAGGTGGAAATTACTGGTAGCAGATAAAAACCCAGTAGCACCTCTAATCTCTGTCATATAGGATAGTTGTATTGCCATTTTCCTATGAAGTCCTGTTTCATTAATGAGAAATAATACACAGCTAATGAAAAGTGTAATTAGGAACAAGCAACAGACCCCAGCAGCATTACAAATGCCAAGCTGGCCCAGAGGAAGGGACATCTCAAGCAGTATCCCACAGCAGCAGATGCCCTTTTATTTTCTCGTGTGTTTTCCAGAGGAAGAGGATGCCCAGTCCAGCACACTGTGGCTGTGGCTCCCCAAGGGAATCAGCAGCAGCTCTTGTGTCAGTGACAAGGAACACAGTTGGAGGAAGGTGCACTGAGCCAGCAAACACCGGTGACAGCCACAGCCCTGAGGTGTGAGGGTGGTCCCTGTAGCTGGCACTGCCCCCCAGTTTGAGGGCACCAGTCTGTACTGGTGCAGGTTGTGCTGCAGCTGCTCTGAATGGAACCTTGCACAGCTCTGCTGCTCTGCATCCCAACACGGATGAGGATGAGTTCATACCTGCATTTTCCATTTATTTCAGAGCTGGAAAGAGGGAGATTAGTTGCTACCCAAGACTCTCCTCAGGGCACAAGGCAGTGCTGGATGACAGACGGAGTTTAGCTCCAGCTGCACACTGTGGGCTCTGCCTATGGGAAATGCTTTACCTTTTTTTTTTTTTCCTCTGGGATACATTAAATCCAAGCACAATATTGACAATCAACTCTTCTTTCTGAGATTCCCAGTCCTAATCCGTGGGACTTGCAGAGGGCAAAAGCATTGTAATGAAATATTAGCAAGAGTTGCCTTGGTAACTGGCCAGATGAAGCCCTCTTATATTCACTGAAGTCCTCCCAGCGTGACTAATACCTCCTGGGCTGTAGTTACACCAGTCTGAACGTCCTGAATGCATGACCAAGTCAGCAGAGCAAACACACTCAAGCCCCATTTATACAGTTATGGCTTAATCTGATTATTTGTAGTTTGACCAAGTGCAAGAGAAATTTGTGAAGCTTCACTCTGCAGATCCTCACTTTCATCTCACCCCTCTCGATAACACAGGCTAGGCTTTCCCATTCTGTAATTCCTAGGACAGAAAAGGCAGCAGCCTAACAGCTGAGTGCAAATTGCAGTCATCTGTTAAAATGCATTTGGTAACATTTTCTTTATCCTGTTAACCTTACCAGAGAGCGGAACACGGGGGGAATGCTGAGGACCTTCATGCAATGCAAAGTAAGAAACACTCCATGCACAGATCTCAGCAGCCCTTCTGCCACAAAATCCTTCCCAGGCTCCCTGGCACTGCAGGCACCCTGGTCTCCTTCTGCTGTGTGCACCCTGAGGTGCTCAGGTAGGTGCTGCTGACCATGTACAGCTTAAGGCTTGCACAAAAGAGAAATTCTCTGTTCGAGCAGGTGCCTGCAAAGAAAGCCCTGGATGGCAGCCCTGCTGTCCCCAGAAAGGCTGGCACCATCCCACCCACAGGGCAGTGGCAGCAGGGGAAACTTCAGCTTCAGCTCCTTTGTGAACTGCAGCTGACAGCCAAGAGCACCATCACTGCTCCAGACCTGGGCTTGCTCCTTGTGCTGGCTCCCTCCATCCAAGCTGTCCACCCCAAGCCTTAATTCTCCTTTTGTGAAGCTCCTTTCACAGCCAGGACTGAGCATTTACAGGTCCCAGAAAGAGCAACTCAGTGCTCTGATCTCCTCACTCTTTCTTGCTCTTATTTCTGGGAAAACAGTTCATTTCCTTGAGTGGGATCAGGGCAGAGTGCTTACAAGAAGGGAAGGCTTGCATGAGCAAGAGTTGTCATCTTTCACCAGCACCAGCTGACTCATCCACTAAATGCCCACCACAGGCTGGGGGCTCTGCAGAACAGGGATATTTGTGCCTTTCTTTAGTGTTTGTTCCCCATGTGCAGCACAAGTCAGATTTCACACCTGTGTCCACCATCGATAAGAACAACCCATGGTTTGGGCTCCGTATCAGGAAAAGATTTTGTATATTTCCATTGTCACAGCCATTAATCTGAAATCTAAATTACTTCCTATTTTGGAAAGAATCTGAGTTTTTTCCATGAAGATTATTCCTACAGTAGCTTAATAGGAACAGACAGCTGTTTTGTGCTTAAAAATAATTCCCTCCAGTAGGAAGAGGTAGCAAATAGGAAAATAGGTGCTTTCTCCACAACAGAAGAGCTATGATCCTGTTTCAGACATCACAGAGAGAGATGGTGCCACAGCCAAGAACTTAAACGATGTCTGAGGCCCAAATCCCTTCACTGCTTCTTCCCTGCATGACCTTGGACACATCACTTAACTTTTCTTTGCCTCTCTTCATCAACTCAAAATGAAAAGGAGCAGCAGTCAAGAATAAAAGCTGTAAGATGCCCAACCATCCAATGTAGGTGCATTTTTAAGTTTGTAAAAATGGATTTAATAGCTAAGCCCTGCTTGGACCCCATAGGTCCAACAGACTTCAGTGAAAATCCCACACATTCTTCCCAGCCTCTCCAGTTCACCTTCCAGGAGATTGAACAACAAGCACAAGAACTGGCAGTGTGTCAGGCTTTACACAGCTCAGAAACACAATGGGCCCTAAACTCAGCTCCAAGGGCTGGTGAACAGAAAAGTCATGACCAGCTCTCATCTCAGGGCAGCCTAAGGGGTTCCCCAGGCTGGGAACTGAGCAGGTTGCAGTGGGATGTTTCCAGCCTTGCTATGCTGGAGAATCTTGGATCATCCCAGAGGACGAGCTGAAGTGCAGAACAGCTGCAGCCCTGGAGGTCAGGGACCCTTTTTCATACCAGGGGGAAGCACTTTGGGGTCCTTCAGTGCAAAACTTTGAGTGCAGTTTTCCAGCCATAACACTTCAAATAAGGCAGCTGGAAACATAACAGAGCATAGCCCTGGACTTGTTCTTTGGCTACTGGTTTTCCCTTGCCATAACCGCCAATTTCCTCAGCACTTTAAGGAAGGTTTATGCTGTGCATTACATTTGTACAGTCCAGATAACCCAAGAAATCTTAAATTCAAATGCCTGGTTTGCTTGGATGGATCCTGTTACTGCTTTTAAATGCTTTGCATTCATATAAAGGATGATATTTTAAAAAACGAAAAAAGAAATCTCATAATCACAGCCAAGCTATTTGTGGGAGGTTTCTTCTCAGTTTTCAAAGATCCTTGAAAAGCTGGCAAAGAACCCAAAAGCTATTTTACTTTCTTTAGGAACACTAAAGGGAAAAAGGTACTTTGCAGATTAGGAGATTAAAATTACAAATACACCATCTGATAATTTTATAGCAATTAAAGTAATTAACTTGATTGTGTGCTACCATTTCAGCTGGCTTGGGCTTTTAGAATCTTATTTAAAGGAGCCACATTATTAAAGAACTTCAGATGTGGAATTACTGCTGAAAGGGATCCACTCTGGATTGATCCATAGCTCTGAACTCTTAAGGACTCCCAAGATGAAAGTCATTTGGAAACTCCTCATGTGATTTATGCATGTAGTGCCTGACATCCTCATCTTCATGGCAGGGGATTTATTCCTTGCCTAATGAGGTGAAGGTCAGGCCTGCCATGCTCTTGTGGAAGCAGAGAGGGTATGGGCGTGTGCCCGTTGGCATTCCTGCCTTGGGCTCTGCACTTCAAGGATGAGGCATGAATAAAGGAATTTAATTAGTTCTTGCCTGCTTCTACTAAACGGCTCGAGAGGGGGGATGCAGAGACAGAGTAATAAGGAGGATGTGTGATTTGCATGCTAATAAAGGCACACACACTTTCTCTGGACAAGCCTTGACTTGATACCACGGTTAGAACTTGCACTAAACCCAACTGTGTTCCAAAGTGAGCCTGCCACACACAGCAGCAGGAGTTTCACAGGGGTTTAAAGTTAATTACACTCTATTCTGCTTCTGTTCTTTAACGTCTCTCTGGCTGTTCCCTGGCCTGCAGCTCCCTGAAAAAGCAGAGTCAATGCTTTGGGTGTTTATCAAATCCTTATTATTACAGGCCCTCGCTGGCTTTGTGAGAGGAAGTGTCAGAGTCCCTTTTGCTGTTTGTTGATGGTGTTTGGGGCTGCAGGGAGTGGAGGGGACCCGCTCCCCACACAGGAGGGACCGAGGCTGTGCTTCACAACTTGTTGTCTTTGGCAGCAGCACTGACACAATCAGTTTTTGCCCTTTTTCCCCCTTCTGGTTGTGCCAACAGAACCATTTGTGGAACCAGGTTGGGAACTGACCCAGCTATAAAAAGGGGTGTAAACAATTCTTTTACAGTTTATTTTTTTAAGCTCTCTTAACCCATTTAAGGAATAGCCCTCCCTGTGAGACTGCACAAGTCAGGCATCTGGAAGCACGACCATTTCTGTGCAAGGCTGTTAACACAGGTAAGCACTGTGAGCTGCTGAAAGGGACATCCAGCTCTTGCTGATTTAAGACAGGAGTTCCTAATATTAGGAGCAATGATGTATAGCCAAGTAGAGTGTCATTAGGGCAGAACTGAAAGGGATCCATCCGTTTTGCAGGAGAGAAAGACAGGTCAATGCACTTAGAGCAGAGTTTTTAATTCTTAGAGCACGCATAAACTGTGCTGTTTCAGCCAGCCTTACAGATCTTGTCAGGGCAAAATCCCAAATGTTTTGCTGGAGTAGTCTCCAGCCAAATCCAGATTTTCAATGGGGTTGGCTGAGTTAGTCAGGAAAGATAAATGAGCTGCGGTAATCAGCAGCAAAAGAGAAAAAAAACCAAAATATTTTAAGTGCTTATCTGGGGTCTGGATTAAGTCCTTGATTTTCATGAGTATCCTACGTGGTCTTGGAAGGATTGCTTGCCTGCATCCCAGTTTCCCAGCTGGAAAGCAGATACAATCAGACTGCAAACACATTGAAGTAAAACACTCTCCTAGGATGACAGGAGAAGGACTCACCAACAGCACATGGCATCAGCAGAGGACAGGCAGCTTGTACCCACTGCAGGGACAAGAGAGCAATGAAATCTCACAGGAGTTTCGAAGCACAGCCATGTTCTCAGGGAAGATTCTGGGTGGTCTCTGATGCAGCTTACATTGATAATTTGCAATAAAACACCATCTTGGCAACATACCTCAAACACCTTCCTACTAAATGAAAGCCTGAGTTTGTCCCTGGAGCTGTTCAACCTGACACAGCTGCTCTGAACACAGTCCAAAGGCCCTGCAGAGGTGGGAGGCAATTGGGAAAACCCTGCAGAAGTGTAGGTGAAACAACCTCCTCATTTCCCCCAAATCCCTCAGCTCCCAGCCCAGGCATGGCTTCTGCACTGCTGCTTCAGCCATGCCACAAGTGCTTGATGGGTTTGTTCCCCATGGATATTCCCTGTCCCACTGAACCACCTGCACCAGCTGACTTGGGACCTTCATCCCCCAACCACATTCCATCCCAAAGGATGGGACCAGCTCTTGTTGAGCACATTTTCCCCTTCTCCAAATTGCTTTACTTAATCTCAAGTCCAGCAAATCTCTCAGATACACAGAGGTCTGGATTTCTCAAAGGCTGCTGCTGTCATAACCCGGTTCCCAACTATTCCATTTTTGGGAAGATCCACCTTCACACTTTTTGACCCCAGAGTATTTCCCAAAGTGCACTAAAAGACCAAGGTTAGAGGTTTATTTTGAGAGAGATGTGACTTGCAATCTGCATTTGTACATTGTAAAATGGTTACATTTTAAGGTAAACTATGAACTTCTGAAAATCAGACGTGCAGCACAAGACACAAGATCAATAGCTGTGTTTGGAAGTGCTGCCCTGCATGCAAAAGATTGGGAAAAAAGGATTCCACATGAATACTCTGAAATGTACAGGATCACAGAGAGCTGCTGTTCTGCCAGAGAGCAACGATGCTTTGGAGTCAGAACTCCTTCCCTGAGAGCACCACTGCACCACCTGAGCCAGCTGTAAATCCCTGAATTCTTTGACAAGTACATACATCCTGTTCCCCTGCTTCACAACTGCGGAAATCAGGGCAAGCAGCAGTCATTTACACGAGATTTCAGGGAATCCATGCCCTTCAGAGATACTTCTTCAGAGATACTTGAAAATCCTCCACGAACATCTCCAGACAGCAAATTTGAAAGGAGATGAGCTGGGGAATAGCACAAGCCCCACCAAGGGAAAGGAATCCCTGCAGAATTCCTCAGGAATGCAGAAAAACCTTACAACTCTTCCCAATATTTTTTCTACGCTTTTGGTGATTACTAATCTTTATGGAGTTTACATTCCATCTATCATTTTTATAACCAGAGATCAGAGAGGGATTATGACAGGGGTTGCAAGCTATTCACACAGAGACCCTGTTTATCTAAGCAAAGAGAGCAGCTCTTCTACTTTAACCATTTATAAGGTGGCAGGAACATCATCTGGGACATGTGCAGAGCTAATTTGTTGTCTGACACCAGAAATTTAGGTGGTGCCATTTATATTTTGTCAGAAGTGTCTCTAATACACGGCAAGGACACGCCCCAGCAGATTGGTAATTTACATCCAGTTTACATCCAGTTTTTCTTTTTTTCTTTTAAATGAGCATCAATAATTGCATCCCTTCTCCCACACTGGGAGTGTGCTGGGAGCTGGAGTGCTCTGACGATGGAGAGCTGTGACCCCAGGACCTCTGGCAGTCATAATTTAGAGAAGTCACAGCGCAAATCTAAATTTGTACTAAAGGTCAGATTATCCCTTGGGGGCTCGCCGCAGCCAGAGCTGGGTTAAAAGAGAACTGAACTGCCCAAACTGATCAGAAAGGAACTAAAACCCAGCCCCCTCAGCTGGGTTTGGTGTCTCAATCACATGCCCCGGATGAAAAGGTTGGTTACTTAAGATGCGGCTGCCACCTCTTAATGGTAACAATGATGTTTGAAAAGGTTCCTTTGATCTTCAGCAAACACTACAGCCCTGATACCAGAAATACTTAAGCCACCCGGATTTCACTTCTCCCGGAGCTGAGAGGTTAAAAGTAAAAAAATTAAAAAGAAAACAAACACCAACAAGCTAAACAAAACAACAACAAAAATAGGAGCAAGAATTAAAAAAAAAATCTGTAAATATTCAGTGGCTAAGAAATGAAATTGATTCCCTGATGCACAGCAGAATCCTCTTAAATATCAGGAAGAACAGTGTCTGCTTTAATCCATAACTTACAGGTAATGAGAACAAAGCAACTGATGAAGGGGGAGGAAAAGGGACCTCGATGACATTTTGGAAGAGAAAGGGGTTCCAGGTTGCAGCAAAAAGGTAGAGTTGGGAATTTAATGCTTGTAAGGTCATAGTGCAGACTTCCTGAGGAGTGGATTTTCCCCCAGTATTTTCTTGCAGACAGCCCCGACACCTTTGAAGTGCTATATAAATTATACAATAACCATGAAGAGTGGGACTTACTGGCCTGGTAGAAAGTCCTTTAAGTAAGTACTTTACCCTAATTTAACGACCACTCCCTCTATACAGATACTCGTGTGTTACTTCGAAAGAAGCTGGCACCCACTCATTTCTCCTACCAGGTGTGTTTTTATCTCCTGCCTAGCTATTGCTTGTTTTAGCATCTTGCAGCTCATACCCTCAGGAGGCACAAAGCCTGCCCAGCCCACCTCCAGTCACTCCAGTGAGGTGGGATTGCAGCTTTCCTGCCTGTGCACATGAATGGGCATGGGGCTCTTCTTTTGTGCTTTGCTGGAAGATAAACCACAAGACAAAGCTGCTATAACATCTGGAAACCAGCATTAAATAGAAAATCTGAACATCTTTAGTTGATGGAGAGAGGAAGAGTTACTTCAAAATAGAACAGCAGAGCTCCAGCATTTAGGAAGGAGATGCCTGCTTGCAGGTCTGGGAGGTGCTCTGCATCCCACAAAGGTGACCAAAAATCTTCTGAAACAGCTCTTAACCACCCTCAGCATGAGCAAATCCAGCACTAGGGATCCCTCCCAAAAAAAGCATCTTCTCTGGGTTTGGGGTGCAGTGTCAGGACTCCCAGAACACGGAGGAGCTGTGCTGCTGCTCCCTGTGAGGGGAGAAGTGTCCCTAGGCTGCAACACAGCCCTACAACGGAGAGCTGGGGCTTTCCAGGGCACCCTCCACACACTCCCCACTCCCAGTCCTGCAGGTATGAACACCCCCAGCCCCTCCCCACCTTCCCCAGAGCCCACTGTTGCATTTGCAGTCAGAAAGCAGCCTTGGGGACAACCGCAGACAGCTCCGCAGGCAAAGGTTACAGGTGTGCCCCACGCTCCCTCCTGGGTGAACCCATGGGGCTGGAGTGACAGCTTGATGGATGACATGCCACATGAAGGCTGGCAGCTTCTTTGCCTGGGAGGAGCAGAGAGGTTCAGGAGCATTTTTCTTGTCTGAAATCATTCCCCTGCCTGCCTGCCATTTCTAGCCCCTGCAGCTCTGGTTTTTTTCCCCTAATAAAATGTTTTCAAGACAAAATGTAGCAGAAGATTCCCCTCCTTGAGATGAAGACAGTGTTCCAGGGATTTCTGCACTTCATGGCTGGTTGTTTTCCCAGTCACCTCCTGGCATGACAAGGCAGCTGTGGCAAAGGGAACAACTGCCACAGGTGACCTGGCACTTCTTACACCTTTCACAGCTGGGCAGGAGAAACAGGCAGGAGAGGACAGATCCTCATCCCACAGGTCCCTCCTGGTTCTCCAGAGCTCTATAATCTGTGCACATCTGCTTTATCTTCTTCCCAGTTTGGACACTGGCTCTTTTTTAGCTCTGAAAAGGAGCTGGAGGCTGGTGATTACCCTTCACTTCCAGAACAGGTGGGAGCAGAAATCACAGAAACAGAAGCCATTAACTCCAATCCCATTCATACTTCAGGCAAAGCAGAGAGATGCTGCCTTATGAAAACACAAGAGTTTCACTTCAGAGTCCTTTTCTCCTATAGACAAGAGGCATTCTGTCAGCAAGAGACTCCCCAAGCACGTCAGCAGCTATGGATCAAACCCAGGGATCTGCACAGCCCCACCATGCAGCCTCAGCTCCTCACCTCAGCTCAGTAAAAAAATTACAGAAAAAGCCAGGTTCACATAGAAAATCACTGTTTTTTTTTTTTTTTTAATTGAAGATGTGAAATAAGCAAGACTGCAGAATTCTTTTTACCAAAGGAAAAAAAGGCAAGAAATACCAAGGCAGAGCCTAGCACCTGAAGCTGCAGGCATCACTCAGACAGCTGTGTTGTAGCAGGGACACAAATGGATGGGAAAGGACAGCCTGCAGCTCTCCACCACATACAGAAGGACCAGTGCCCAGCCCCCTCTGTTTTGGCAGTTTCAAGTGACATATCCGACTGTGGCTCATAAATCTCAGCTAAGCAGGCCACTTCCTTAGGCTCTGTATCTTTGTTTAATCACTGTCTCTAGACCATGCTGACTTCCCAGGTCTTGCATGCAACAGCTCAGCAGTTCCAGCAAGTGACAGGAATGAATGATGACCCCATGAACCACCCCATGTACCACTCCAAGGCCCCATGATCCACCCCACAGCTCAGGCTGCTGCTGCCTTTGCTCACACACAAGAAGAGGCATCTGCACCCACCCAGTGCTCCTGGTCAGGGCTCAGAGTTGTGCCCCACATCAGGGGCTGCCAGGACAAAGGTTCACTGTTCCATACATCCTCTTGTGGGGTTTCCCATGCACCATCTCCCATGATGGCAAAGATTAAATGAGTCATCCTTTAGCAAGGGTTTAGCTGGCCAAACCCTCACGGGGCTCTCTGATTGTAACTCAAGCTACTTAAATCTGTTCAAGATTCCCATCAGCCAAAGAGGGTTAATTTAAAACTTATGTTGGGGTGTTATTGCACCTTTCAGAGCAGATTTGATAAAACCTGAAGTGCTCCAAGACCCAATGTGGTTAAAAATGAGTTTTGAGGAAGGTGCCTAAGTCTGTCAGCCAAGCAGTCTGCTCTTCTGAGAGAGCAGGAATCTGACTCAAAATGCACCTCGCTTAGATCATGTCTGATACTAATCCATGGGAAAAAGTCGGTATTAGCACAAGGCCCAGTAGTGAAGAGTTTAACTTGTCCAGTTCTGGGGACTGTTCTTCAAGTTTTCAGTGAGAGCCTGCTATTAAAATCCTTGTGCTATAAATAGTCCAAAATCATCTATAATTTTAGCCTGTGACTCCAGCAGAATTTAAAAAAAACAAAACAAAAAAACCACCACAAAAACATTTTAAAAGCAAAACAAAAGATGCTTCACTTTCATTTCTGAGTTACAAAGCAGCTGAGACTGGACTGGGGGAGGGGGACACTAATTCACCTACAGAAGTAATGGATGAGGCAGTAGCTTATATTTCATGAGTTTTAAACATACTGGCCATGAAACTCCAGGGAATACAGTGTCCCATGCATCCTGGCATTTCCCATCATTGGAAGATTCCAGCCTAACATTTAAAAATTAGAGGTTGGTGTTTGCATGGGATAATAGTTTAATCTTTTTAACAATGGAACTGCCTGGCTGGCAGCAGTGGGAGGATTAGGTATTAAGATGCAGTTTTATGAATGGGGACAATCAGTCAGAGCTGTCAGGATGCTTTTGTTGGGATTATCGAAGTAATATCCAGAAGTGAAGGTGTTCACAGGAAACCAGATGCCAAATGCAGCAAGGCTTTGCCTTGCAGCAATTAGCAAACAGGTGAAGATTTGTTACAAAAGAAGCTCACCGTGTGCAGACATAGACACAAAAATATTTGCAAACAGAAATAAAAAAGTCAAAATAGACTGTCTTAATGTCACTTTGAGAAAGCATCTAGAACAGATCTCCCACGTGTCCCGATCCCACTGGCTACCCTAACCCATGCTGAATATTTACCCCAACATAAACCCATTAAAAGTGGTACCCTGTGTGCTCATGAGCACCACACCAGGACGTGCAATAAAGTGCACAGGCTGTTGTGTCACGTTTGCTTCCACACCTGCTCCTCCTTTGAGTGAAATTGCTTGGGAGAGGCTGTGCAGTCCCAGCTAAGACACAGCCATACCAGGATGAGGTGGACTTGATATTAATTTCTGACTTGTGTCCCCTGGAGCAGTTCCTGAAGCAGGCATCTCCATTCAGCTCAAAGACATCACACTTGTCAGAGTACAAGTTGATCTTTCAGAACCCTTGGGGGGAAGAAACATATCACAGATGGTACAAAAAGGATATTCTCAATTGTCTCTATTCCCAACACTGCAACCAAACTAGAAACACGTGAGCAGGTGAAGTCAGAGCACACAGGCAGACACTGTCTGTCATCAGCACAGCACAAATGGCCCCTACAATTAAGAGCACAGGCTCTGTCTGGTTCTGGCATCATTCATTTCTGATAGCTGCTGCCATGCAAGATGCTGTAGGTGAAACTAAACCTGGAAAACCATCATAATATATCACTTTTATCCCAATATCTGAAGTGAAAAGTATGCTTATGCTGGAATGTGACAATTTAAGTGTTGTTCCTGTCAATCTCCAAAAGCATTTGCAGTCACATTGAGCTGCCCAAACTTCTTTACTCCATTTGAAAATTTATGAGTAATAAAAACGTTGTTAGATGATGGGCAGAGGGGACAGGTGATGCTGAAAAGAATTAGCATGTGAAGTCTTGGGGACTTCTCTGTACCTTCTCACCCTGCAAGCACCTGTCCCTTGTAATATTTTGAAATATGTGGTCTTGGTTCAGAAGAACAGAGGCAAGTGGAAACAGCAGGGAAAATGTGGTGTCTGAGCATGTCTGTGTCTAAACAGTGTGAAACACTGGGGTGGAGGCAGTGAAGAGAATGGGTTTAGATCCCTGGGGGAGTTCCCTGATGGGTGACCTGAAGAGCCTCTCCTGCATGATGGTGGTAACCAAACAACTCCCATGACAGGGGGAATGACTTCTCCTTCCCTCCCCACTGCCTAGCTCAGAGAGCACACTGTGTTCACAGCCTGTGCACTCCCATCCCCACACACCCTTTTTCCATGTGGGAAGCTTGAGGGTGGCCAAACAAAGGGATTTTTCAAATTTCATGTACTGTAAGTGCCACAGCTACAAACAAGATGAAAACAGGACCCAGCCTCTCTCTCCTCTCCAAACCCACTCCTGCAGAGGCACTGCCTGTGCCAGTGCAGTGGCACGTCCTTTATCTCTGCAAACAGGGTCCTCAGCTGCCCATTCAGCCTGGTACATCCAGCACAGGATTTAGTTAATCATACACAGCAAGAACACAGCCCTCTTTGTCAGAGCCCCGCGGGTGTAAAGCACTCTTCAGGGAAGGGGTGGGCATCCCTTGAAATTATGACACTAATGAAGGTCAAACTCTGCTTGTTTCCCTTCCATTAGTCCCACTGAGCCTGTGCACCACAGTGGAAAACCTGCATCTGCCTCTGGGCAGCGAGCAGGGCAGTGCCCACAGAGGGGACCCTACCCACAGTGCCAGGGCTGGGCTCTGGACATGGACAGGCTGGAAGCACTGGCTTGTGGCCAAGCATGCTGTGGCTCCCTTCCCCAGCAAGGGACACCTGTGCATGGCACCAGAAGACTGGGAGAGGGCTGCTGGCTCACCAGTCACTCCCAGTATGCTTGTCTTGGAGGGAAATGCCTGTCACCAATGCTACGAGACTGGCTGGCACTGGTTGTCTCTGGTGCCTTGGGTGTATAAAAATCTGTTTCCACACGTGCCTGGCAGCACCCCTCCAGCACAGAGGGGATGGAGCAATTTGGATTTTCCAAATTTTTGGGTTGCTGTCTTAAACACTGCAGTGTTCTTTCATCCTTTGCCTTCCCACTGCATAGGTGGCCTCCCTTCTTTTGGGATGGAGCTTAAATCCTTTATTAACATAGTGGGGTTTGATGTAAACTCCACCAGCCTCTTCTCAACCCACTGTCTCATGACATTTCAGCTCTTTAGCTCAATATCTTCTTGAAAACTTAATTATTTTGCCTGCTGAAGTGCAGCAACTCAGGCAACAGTTTCTAGAAGTGCCTCCTTTAGGACTGAAGCTCAAAACAGCCCAAACCACTCCACAAATGCTCCCCACATTTCTTGTGTTCAATCACAAATCTTATGGAGAAAGCCCACTTCACGGTGGTGGACGTGGTGACACCAGAGTTGTGTACACTCCCAGAACGGTGTTTTCTACCTCAGAAATGAGGACTGAGCTTATGTTGGTGTGAGCTGGTAACTGACCACAGGCTGCCCTGTGTAGGCCTGTCATCCCAGGACCTACAGCAGCCAGAAGAAATGTGCGTGGGCAGAATTCCTGCATCCACAACTGGCCTCAAAAATCAGATAACACCATGGGAAAAGGCAAGGATGACCCCTGGGGAAGCAGTCCTGTATCTCCAACAGCTTTCTGGAGAGTGGCTCTAAGCTGTCATCACTGCACATAATGCCCCTGGCTTTCTGTAGCTGCAGTAAATGCTGAATTATTTGAGAGCTGAATCCCAAACACAGTGCCTGGATCTGAGCAATTAGAGAGAAAAAGAAGTATATTCTACCAGCCAACTGTTTAATTGTCGAGGGTATTAAGCACAGCATGCAGCTAACAGCAAAGCTTGGGATTTTCAGGACAAGTCATTCTCCCTGCTCTGTTTGTTGGAAAGAATCAGAGGAATAACGGGATCATGACTCATTCCCATCAGTACCACCCCTTCTGTGGGGTGAGATGGAAATGCCACTGTTGTGGGTACATGCTCTTTGCTGAGCTCCCAAGGGAAAGAGTGGACTTTCAAGAATCGGGCAAGATTCCCATTCCAGAGAGAATTCCCTTGGTAGGTTTGTACTACCCTGTTACCATAGTTGGCTTTCTGTCATCTCCCTGAGCCTGGGGATGTGCAGAGCAGGGGTTTTGGTGGTGAGGAAGAGGGCAGAGCTGAGCCTGTGAGATCTGGGGGATCTCACACTGCTCTGGCACTGGAAGCTCTCCAGGGAGATAATGCTGTCACTGAGTGATGAGCCCACTAGCACTGCTGACACAGCATCTCTTTTCAAATGTAAACAGTTGTTCATGGTCCAAGGAAGCATTTCACACTGCCCAGCCCAAACATTTAAAAAAAACCCTCTCCTCTTGCTAAGTCTTGTTTAAGAATCTCAATTTAATTTCCATTAAGTTAATAAGCTTTGGTGTTTGTTATCCTCATTTTGCTTTCTGGACCATCTTTGAAGTGTATCTCAAGTTATCCCTGATAGACTTCATGAGCAGAAATACAGTTTTAAAAAAAATACAAGAGGAAAAGGAAGCTAGAAGTAAAACATCTGATATTGCAAGCCATGATAAAATCACGGGAGCTGGCAGGGCTGGCAGGCTGCCCTCTCCTCCTCCAGCTGTGGCCTATGTCCTTTTGTGAATTGGCCTTTGTTTGCTACAGATTCACTCTAGCGGTTTCTCACACCAGAAATTAAGCCCTATTTTATCCAAACCTGGCCCAGAGGGCCTTTGGCTCCCAGCCAGAACATACAGAGCATTTCTTTTTATTTGCTCTTCTTTTCTCAGTCTCTCTCCCTGCAGGGTACTGTTATTATTACTATTTTTTTTTTTTTTAATCTTGCATTTTACTGATTAAAGTGCTTACACTCATGTTGATACATTTGTCTTGTGGTGCCTTTGGGGTCATAAGGAAGCACAAATTATTCTGGATTGAAAGAGAGCTGGGAAAAACTGAGGAGAAAACCAGGATATTATCAGGCATTCCTTTGGTACTGACACATAGGCACTGATATCAGCCTGGTGATGATCCAGAGCTGGGAGGGGAAATGGCATTTGGATAAAATGAGATGGGCTGTGATGAGGCTGTGGAGGGTTGGGGGAACAGGCTGTTATCAGCAGGGCCGTGCCAGAGGATGGGCTGTGTGTGGTGGGACAGGGCTGCTGTCACAGCTGCTGCAGCAGAGCAGGGACATCACAGCCCAGGGACTCAGCCAGGCTGTTCCCTGAGCCCCCCACAGCACACTGCCACTTCCCTCAGTGCCACAGCCTTCAAATTACAGCAAAACAGCACCCAGTGGGCTGGTCTCAGCACAAGCCTCGCATTCCAGGAGGGAGACAGATGCCTGACACCGGGACCAGTCCCTCCAGACCTCTGCCAGATGTAATGCCTGCATCTGGACCCAGGTGCATTCAGTCTGGACCAGACCTCTTGTCCTACCTGGACATGTCCATGCTGCAGATCCTTGGTTTCTTGGCTTTGCTCCCAGGGAACTTCCAGGCTGCTGCTGCACATCACCACCTTCCCGAGGGCAGGCAGGAGCCCTGTGCTGTTTTGCTGCTGCCCTGAGAATTAAGGAAACACGAGGTGAGGAATCTCTAAGTGGAGACTGGCTGAGCAAAGCTCAACCTGCCCTCTCAGCTGGGTGTAAATGTAAGTGGCTCCAAAAAGGGGTGAAAATCTGCACCTGAGAGACAGTGAATTCTGACAATGAACCCAGGTGTGGAGGTCTGAGAGCAAAGACACTTCTGGGCAGCTCACAGATGCTGTCACCTTCCTAATTCACAAGGTTTGGGGAAAGCAGTGCCAGTGGGGTCAGGAGCATCTCAGAAGTCACTGACTGTCCCCTGCACACTCCATGCAAACATCTGTGCCCCTTGGGGATGCCAGTGCCTTGCTCTGCCTCTGGCCTATCTCTCTGGTTCTGATTGGTCTCAGTGACCACAAGGCATAGGGTGAAATCTCTAATGGGGGAGAATGACCAGAATCAAATGGGGAAATATAAGAGGACTGTAGGACAAAAAAGGTTTTCTTGACATCTTGCAGACACTCCTTCCCATCCTTCTCTTATCTGCTCAGTTCCTTCTTCATATCTACTTTCCATTTCCACCTTGACATTCTCTTTCCTGATCCTAGAGATCTGACTGTGTGCAGGCTGTTTCCAACAGATAACTGGCTCCCCCCAACACTAACTGACCCCTTTCCCTTCCTTCTTTCCCACCTGTGAGACGAAACCTTGTGCAATTATCTGTTTTTTCCCCCTTAAGGGCTGTCTGCATTCATCTGATAAGACCTGGACCCTGCAAACATTTGCTGAAAAGCATGGAAAAGATAACTGCATCTACAATGACCTCAAGCAGGTTAGAGAACAGTGTCTCTATCCAAATCTGGACTCAACTGTCTTCTTAAATCAATTTAAACTGAAATAAGATCCATTCCTCCCTCATTCCCAATGCAAAAGTCAGCTGTAATCACAGGACACTCAGTCTTGCAGAGGCTGGAGACCAGAATGTGCCTCTGACACGAGTACCGGGCAATTTATCACAGGAGATTACACTCGAGGGTGCTCATGTGACTGGGATTTAACAGTCAATTAAATAACACCAACACTTCTAACAAAGGAGCTGGGATTAAGGAAGGACTCCAAAATTACTCCTTTTCCTTCCCGACTCTGATGCCAACCTTGGGAATCTCCCCGTTATTAACCCAGATGTTCAATTAAAGTCGACCGGAACAAATAAAATTGTTCTGAAATGTCACTACAATGGGAGTCAGATGGTCAGGTCTGCCCCTGGGCAGTTTGTAGGAAGCTGTCCCATGTCTTGGACTTTATCAAAAGGATTCCAGCCATGTGTTTAGTGCAAGTGATTACGCTGCTGCTGCTCAGGTCATTTCTAAGGAGCAGACAGGGAAGTGCTGCTTCTTTTCAGGATTAACCAGTGCCAGACAGGGCAGATGAACACGGTGCTGCTGGTTCAAAAGGACACATCCAGCTGCCCACGCATTTACAAAGAGCACGTGGCAGTGCAGTGCTTGCACAGTGATCTCAGTGTCTGGGTCCCACAGAGCGTATAAATACACAAAACTTCTCCCTTCCCCGTTGCTTCCAGCAGGCAGCAGTGCCTCCCTCCTCATCTCTTATGGCTTTCCTTGAAATTCCCCCCAGGTCATGAGCACTGAGCACCTCGGTCTTGCCCAATGTCCTCTCCCACTGCTCCTGATTGTGCCCATTGCTCCTGCAGTTATCCTGCTTTATCCCTCCTTACAAGCAGACCCACTCCAGATGCTCAGATATCTCCTGCTCTAGTGGCATCAGCTCCAGTTCCGTGGTTCTCTGCTCTTTAGCTAACTACCAAGCCACTCTGTCTCTCCTCAGCCTCACCTCTTGTGTTCTGTGAGGGTCCATCTGCCCTGCCTGCCTGGCCAGGAGGAGGATGCATGCAGCTGTGGAGCATCTCCTGCACCTTGTGCAGCACATTCCAAAACACTGCAGGAAGACACACACAGAACCATGGGTTCAGCATTCACGTGAGAAGCTCCTTTCAGGACACTCAGAAGAGCTTGCTGCTGTATTCACCTTTCACTAACCACCAAATATTTGTATCCATTCTTATCTTTCAGTGACTTTTTTTACAATAGTAAAGGAAAAAAAAATATTTGTGGTGCTGTTTTCTCATTTTATCAGTTTCTTCCCTTAAATGCTGCTCTCCAGAGCTGTTCTTTGGGAATCCCACTTTGTACTGTGTCACTCCTGCAGCCAGAGCTGTTGCAGCAGAGTCTCAGCACACAGCTACCCTTCTGCTTGAGCACAACAGCTTGTTTAGGGGCTACCTGATAGATAGAAGGACACAACTTTTGTGACCTAAGTTTCCTTACCACACATGTCAGGAAGGGGCTATTACACCCTTGTGAAGGTAGCCAAGATGCCAAACTTTTCCCATACCAGAAGAAACAACCTTCCTCATTCCATTCTCTCTCTCTCTCATGGGGTAAGTCCAGGGTTTTGTTTTATAGGTTCCCCTAAAGCATTGGATTTGTTCTCAGTATCCTGTTCTGCACAGTTCATTCCAGCAGTATATGACATGGTGTTTTCCTAAAAGAGTATTTTATGAGGCCACTTCATCATCTGGTCCTTGTTCTGTGAGGTCATTCAAAAGTCACAACACCGGGGACAAAATCCCCTTATGCTCTTTTTGGTGTATTGGAAACTACCAAACTGTTTGCTGGAAGAGACAAAAAGTGGCTGAAATAAATCCACAGATTTTCCCCTAATGGAGCTGCTGGAATAATAGCAAGGTCATGACTCCCTCTCACTCCTCATAATTGCTATAGAACATCCCTAAAAGGGGTGGCTGACCACAATACAATTTTTTTTTTTCATGTAACAGGAAGCACTTGTTGAGAAATCACTTGCAACACATGACTGTCAGCCTGATATTTTACTTGGGACCAACTCTTTGACAGGGTGCTCATTTTCTCACATCTACATCATTCTTTCACATCAAATCCATACCTTTCCATGAAAAAGATGTGGGATTTTTTTTCCAAACAGTAAATGTATATTTTCTGCCTTGTTTTTATTAGGATATAGTACCTGAAAAAAAAAAAAAAAAAGCTTGAGGCAAAACTGGGATTCTGCATTGGCAGTGATGACACCAGAGGGGTTACAGTGACCAGAGAAGGTGGTGTTATCCATGTGTTTGTGCTTCACAAAGGGCAGGGCTATCAGGTGTCTATTTACAATTCCCAAGAGAGACACTGATGCTGTGTCTTAATGAAGACTTCATATTCCACCAGACCCTTGAAAATCAGACCTAAGAGCCAACATTTAAACAAGTTCCCTACTTCTGGCATGTTGTTTTTGTCAGTATTTGCTGCTTTAATCACAAGTGACAGCCAAACAGTAATTTGGGCTGTTTATTACAACAGCAACATATTCTGCTCCTTCTAAAGCCACACAGATATTCAGAATTAGCACTCCCACAAGTATTTTCCAGGAAGTAGTGACTTTTGGGAACCTGAAGGATAGAATGGAAATCGCTGATGGGAACAAGAAGCTGTAGATCCCTGGAGGGGACACACAAAGCAGCACGGGATGCTGCTGACACTGTTTAAATTGGGTGGATTTATGACCTTTTCTGATAAGAATTGTTATCTGGGCCTGGAATCAGTCACCACCCCTTTGCTGGAATTCCTCTTGGTTTGTTCTGTTCCCAACTCTGAGCACTTCTGGAGAGTGTCCTGGTTGTCTTTTGCAAATTCATGAAGCTGGGGATCTAAGGCCAGTGGTATCCTGTGAATTTGCATTAAAGGCTGCACTGACCTTAGAGATGCACTGACCTTAGGCTGGGCCAGAGCAGTAGGAGCAGAAGTGGCAGCTCCAGCTTTGTGCCTTACACTGGGTTGGCAGTGACCAGTCCTTTGTGGGATTTGCATCCCTGGGTGCCAGCTCCTGACACCAGAAAGGGGTGACTGAGAGCAGGCTCCCCATGAGCACTGCTTTTTGCATTTCTGAGTCTCCAAATACCAGAGGCATTATCTCGAGCTGCAGAGCATTGTAAATCAGAGTTAATTCTTTCCAGCAGCCAGCTTTGATATGGCCCTCCCTCTCATTACCCACTCCCTAAGGGAAGAAAGAACACTCTGAGGGTCCTACCCATATAAATGTTCCTGGATTTAAAAAGACAAAAATGACACTATTTTATTGGCATGTCCAGAAAATTGGTGGTGTAAAATTGCCCTGCTGGATAGAGGATAAAACCAGGCTTAAAATAGTAAATTAGCACACCAGCTTCTGTCTCAACTCTACTAGTAGAGTTCAATGAAGATCTTCTTTAAAGTTCATATTCCTTATGTAACTTATTTAGAGAACTATGCCACCTCGCACTGCATTTTCTGAGCACTCCTTACATTAATTCAAAGCTTCCTACTGTTTTAATCACAATCATTTGAGAGAGGGGTAAATTCTAGTATGGGATGTAGCAGTTCAAAGCAAGTGGTCTTGCTCAAAACCAGTGTCACTGCAGGAAGCAGAAATGAGTCCCCTATGCCTTGGTCCCAGTGCTGTAGGTTCATGGAATGCCTGGGATGCACATCTAATGGGAAGCACACCAGGAACAGTTCCCTGCTCTGCAGAAACAAACTGAATTTTTGTTTCTCTTTCTTTTTAAAGGCACTGAAAGCAGTGAAGGCTGAGTAGCAGAGCAGGCATGAACCACAAGGTGTCTGATGCAGTGACATAGTTTGAGATTTTTCTGTAACCATATGGAAAGCTGTGATATGTGTATGAGGCTCTCCTGGATATTTAAAGTTTTCAGGGAATTGTGACTTGCAGTGAGTCAGCACCGTTTCAGCTGAGGCAAGGGTTAACCTTCCTGTCAGAACAGTCAAACAAGCTTGAAAAAGCAAAACCACAGAGATAGGTGACAAATACTACATTTTGGGAAAAAAAAAAGATCAGCACCTGGGGCCTTAAGACCAAACCAGACATGTTATCAACCATTCAGCCAAGATGAGAAGTGAGCACTGGCCACAGTGTCACTGGCAGGCAGGTACACTGCCACCTGTCCCACACCTACAAAGGCTCCTGTTCCCTCGGTACCTCCAGCATTTGGCAGAAAGTCAGAAAAATCTTGTAAAATTGCCTCCCTTTAATCTGAAAGGGCTTCATCCCTACTGTGGTCACACTTGTATCGCTCACCAAGATGACTGCTGAGATGTCAATTCCCTCTGTAATCAAAAGACCCCAAGTTTGGCTCTGTTATCTTCTGCAGGAGGATGCAGGCTCTCCAAAGGCAGGGCTGTGTCAGGGTGTGCTGGGCTCCCAGATGGATGAGCTCTGTGCACAACGATCAAGCTCCCTCTCAGGTAATATACATCTCAGCCTGAAAGCTGCTTCCTCGACCTCCCTTTGTAGTCCATGTTTTAATCAGCACCATCTGGGATTAGCTTCCTTTTATTTACTTATTTTTGGGTACAGGCAGGCTTAGATCCTCAGATTTTGGTCAGCCTGCCTGGAAACTCTTCCAAGTTTGAGATTACCAGCTCATGGGCTGGAGATTGGGATGAGGGTTCCAGGCACTTCAGAGCAGACACAAGACAGGAGCAAAATCATCCAACAGCAGACACTGAACTCAGCTGAGCATCAACTTTTTAAGGTTATTTTCTCAGCACAGCTGGCTTGGGGGCTGGACTGTCACACATCCACGCTTGGCTGAGTGATCCAGCACAAATGACCCCATTTTCCCAGGAATGCAGAGGGAGTTTGCTGTGAGCATGGCTCCATTGGCCAGAACAGAAATCAGGCGTGTAAATCCCTTTCTTTTAGTCTCAGACTGGTCAAAGGGAGAATTAAATCCCCAGACTTTCTAGCCCTTGTAGGGGAAAGAACTGAATGAAGCAGGGACAAGCAGCAAGTAATGATCTCTGCCACCTCCCCTGTGCACTACCCAATTTGTTTTGAAGTGCTATTTTTGTTCAGCCTCAGACATTTGTAACATTTTGCCTGGAGCATGAAATATCACATTTCCCAGCGGATGAGCAACCCGCACGGAGTGGTGCTAAACACTTCATGGAAACGCTGCTCTGTGAGATAAAACACATGGTATTTTAGCATTTTTGCTCAACCTGACTTACCTGACAGGCTCTGCAACTCACGAGAGGGTGACAGCCTGAATGACTTCATGTCAGGGCACCAGTGCATTGTATTTTGGTATTGATGGATGGATCACGGCGCTTGTCTGGGCTCTGGTGGCCTGTGAAAACAGTGAAAAGATTATTGTGTTTAGAGCCAGATAAGCAACACCTTAATTTAGATGGATGTGTCTCAGCACACAGCTCACAACTGGCTCAGCAAAATGTGTGACTCTCACTTCCATCGCTGCAGGAACCTCCAGTCAGTGCCCCACAAGCCTTGGCTCCCTGCACAAGGATTGTCCTTCAGCTTCTTGGAAGAGCACCTGAATTGACAGATAGTGTATGTACAGCTCCCACAATCTGCAGCCTGATGCTGGTGCTATCAATCCAGTTCTGTTTTAATAAGCAACACATGGATTTTCCTGTTTTGCTCACGATGGTGATTGGTAAGTGCCCTCCCTGCTGTCACCCATGTGCTTTTCCACCCTATTTTCTGCTCTGTTGTGGAAGGGGAGTGGGGAGCAGCTGGGTGGGCACTGGCAGCTGGCCATGGTCAGCCCAGGACTGTGAAGAGCAGCCAAAGGGGCCTCAATCCTCAGCAGGCACATACCTGCTCTTCTCCATGGTCCCAGTCCTGTAGAAATAAGCCATAACCAGGATTTGTTAAAAAGCTTGTTCAGTTTGCTCATTTGTTAACACGCTCAAGTGTGTACATTGCAAAATACACTTGGTTCAGCCTGGTCACAGTAGTTTTACTCACTATCAGATATCTACAGATGTTAAAATAATACCTTTTCCCTAATAATTTATTAAAAAAATAAATCCCACATTGACCTTATCAATTGTTCTTAATTCTTAAAATCTCAGTACCTACACTTCCTGTTGAGGATTTAGCCAAGCAGAACTCCTGTCTGATGTTAAACAATAGTGTGTTTCCCAGCAGGAGAAAAAAAAAAAAGGCCTAATTAGTTTTCTTTGTTTTTTTCCATGGCTGATTAATCCAACAAACATACAGGGAAGCTGCCTCCCTAGGGATGCCCCAACACAAACAGCCAAAAATTAATTAACTAAAATCAAAACCTCCCTTAACCTGCTCAAAGTAATATTTGCAGCAGAGGTGTATTTATCTCTGTGTATCACTCAGAGTGACAGCAATTGAACAAAACAGGAGGTGAGAATAGACAGCTCTCCATAACATCCAAATGGAAAACAAAACTGTTGCCAAATCCAGTGGAACTAGATTATCTCAGTCTTCTAGGGAGGCTTTCAGCAGCCTCCAGCATCAGCATGTGCTTTGGGAAAATAAATGATGTCCCACAGAGCTGTCCCAGGTTCCCTTCTGCGGGGAGCACTGGTGACACAGCTCTGCTCCAAACACTCCTCTGGAGTCTGATGGGCACACGTGGAGACAGAGGACACTCCTGGCCTTTTCCTCCTCCTCCCCTGAGTCTCAGTCTCCTCTGTGCAGTGAACCACCACGGGAAGTGCCACCTTTGTCACCTCGTGTCCCCTCCCAGGGCTGGCAGGGCTGTGCCCGTCTGGCACCTGGAGCAGGGGCGATGTTATCAAAGCTGTTCACTCTGTGCCCAGGGCACAGGGGCAGCAGTGACCTCCTAACCCCGGGCTCTGATCACAACAGGCTCACAGCTGAGACCCACTGGAGCAGCTTTGTGGCACCGTGCAGTTCATTAGAATGTCCAGGCTTACAAAGAAAAATCAGTATTGTGAGACATCTACAAGCTCCTACCAAGCCCTCAGGTGTTTTCAGGAGTTTCAGGCTCTTGTCTGAGCAGCAGAATTTTGGCCAAAGATACTAAAATAGCCCCAGTTAAATCAGATGTCTCCAGGATGCCACTGCCAAGTCCTCGTAAGTAACAGCAAAGAATTTCACGACTTGGTGCAATGTAACCATGTAAGGGCAACTCTGTCCATCCTGTACAGTACAAGTACAGTTCATTCCCTTTCATGGCCCTCGAACATCTGAACTATTCCTGTTCCAGGAAAACAAAGAACATTTTACATCACAATACTAGAAAATGCAACTGAAAGTGGATTTTTAAAGGGACACATGTCCTCCCTGGATAGAAATTTGCAGAAATTTTGGTAGGGCTCACGTGCAGTCTTGCTGGTGATGATGGTGTCAACTCCAGGAAGCCTTTAGCACTAATCCATTCCCAACTGAACTGTTTTAGGATATGGCACCATAACATTTATTTTGACAAGAAATTAATGAGAGAATAATTTGTTTCAATTTTTAAAAACCAAAAAATTCTGAAAACCAAATGGCAACAATCAGTGTTACAAAGAACAGAACATTTTAAATTACAACATAATCCTTAAATACTCCAACCAGAAGTGTAAATTTGGGTCAGCTGAATGCTAATGGGGTTGTACTGCTTAAAAAGACATCTGAGAGACCTCAAGTTCATCTTGAACTTTTAAGCTGTCAGTTCACTGTGCCTTATGGAGGAATTCCACTGAAATCCACATGGATGAACAGAGTCTCAGGGGATTAGGAACAAGTCAACATTTAAACTCTTTGGTAAACCAGGCATTTATCAGCAGTAAACAGTTAAGGGTTTTATTTAAAGTTCTACCCTAATGCCAGGGCAGAAGCAGCTAATTTAAGATATGTCAGAAAAAAATATCAAGTCCAATTAAAACTTATCTCCTCTTACTGTGTACAAAGGAAAATTATAGGATTGGACATAAGCCAAGCTGAAATCTCTCTGGTTTGGAGACTCTATTTTTCTTTCCAGAAAATGTTTTCACAGATTTATCTGCTGGAAAAATGAATTATTTCTAGGAGAATCACAACACTGTTATCCCCCCTCCCCTTTTTTTTAATGCATCTTTCATCACTAACTTAGATGTCAGAAGAAAATAGCTCAAAAATAAAGTATGGATTAACCTTTCTGCCTGATTTTAGTATTTAAAAGGTTTCTCTCACATGCTTGGTGTAATAAGTTCAACATGAACCATTTTTTGGCCTTTTTAGCTGAGTTCCTCTCTACTTGCAACATCCAGGAGTTTATCTTTTAAAAGTTCTATCAGCTCAGAGTAGTAGTAATAATAAGTAAATTCAGGTGTTATCAGTGGGAGGTTGTGCAGCCAAAGATGTTTCAGGTTATGGTTCTGCTAAAATGGGCTCACAGCTCTGGTTGAGTTCTGACTTCTCTGCTGAAACTGCTCCTGGGATAAAGGCTAAGTTATGACTTCATTGTATCTGTACAGTAGCTTATACTCAAATTTATGATTTGCAAAAAAACTTACTGACAAAAAAGCCCCTGTACCACTCAGTAACTACACATTACCATGGCCTCATTTGCTCTAATATTCAGTAGGCATCCCTGGTGCCAAAACAGGATCTTCCAAACAAATATGCAGCGCTTTGACAGGTCTGAGAAGAAAACAGAGATAAGGAGAAAGATCCTACACTTGGGCAGTTCAGCCATTGTCCTTAGCCCAGAGGCAGCAGCATCCCTGCTCCAGGCTGTCCCAGGAGAGGCCTGAAAATAGGCCTGTGAGGTTTCCCACAGCCCCATGCACCCACAGGAACCTGCAAACAAGTGAGAAATAAAGCACAGTGACCCCCCCTCAGTGGTAACAGCTTGCAGCATAAACAGGAAAGCCTCACTAAACAGCCTCTGAGACTTGGAAGAATTCTGGGAGGGCCCATGCAGAGATTTGAGGATGGACAACTGCAAATGTGAACTCAGAGATGATCACAGGCAGGGAACACAGTGTAATTTGGATAAAACCTCTGAGTAAATGCTTGAGAACGTGCAGATCAGGATACACCATCGGGACAGTGTAGCTGTAGGTATTATGAAACTGGTAAAATGTGGCTGAAAGGGGAAATTTTCCACACAAAACATACCCTATTACCTTACTTTAAACCCAAACCCATATATGACATGTGTTTAAGTAACAATCACAAACTGACAAACCTGCTGGGTGCAAACAAAATCTACCAAGACAAAAGCAGCATCTGGAAGAAAGGACAGACCCTTTCTTGTATCCCAACAAGAAGAATCCCCTTAGCTTTTCCAGGGAAAAAGCAGCAAGCTCACTTAGATTGGAACATTGCAAATGTTCCCTTACAGATGCAAAACTTACTAAATCTGGAAAAGAACAATGACAGTGAATCCAAGAGCAAAGTGGAGGTCCCTGAATTTCAACTCTGGCATTGCTTTACAAGCTGATTTAAGAATTCACAATCAGAATCTGTGTATTTTAAAAACACGTTTTTAAGTATTTTAAGACTAACTATAACAAACCCACTCATGCTTATGACTTTAACAAAAGACACAGCACAATATAGTTTTGAACTGTTTATTTCAACATTTCATACCAGAGTTTCTTCAGTTAAAAGTTCCTAGAAAAAAAATAAAACAAACATTGTTACAAATCAGTTTGCTTCAAAAGCTCAAGTAAACATCTTTGACCAACTGTGTAATCATCCTATAAATACAATGCACAGATTGTCATCCTAAAAGCTGGATTTGGGAATGGAAGTTCCCCCTGCAAGAGTTAGAGGATAAGACAAACATACGTACTTAGAAACAATTCCATCATTTTTTGCCAGGCGCAAAATGGAGTCATCTGATTCACCCTGTAAAAAGAGAAATGAAAATATTCTCAAGTGTGTGAAAAATTGCTGACACATGTGGAAGAGAGGCAGCTGCAGCAGTTAGGGCAGATTAGTGTTTTCAAAATAAACTGTTAATTCTTGGTCATCCTCAAGGGCAAGAAATAGCTTTAACTTGATAAAAATAAGCATTTGCACTAACAACATGTATTTATGGATAAGGGGACTTGTGATGAACTCCTCAAAGCAATTTTAAGTCAAGGTAGTATCATCTCTAGTAATTATAAACAATAGATAAGTAATTATAAACAATAGATAAAAGCCAGGATTAGTACCTTGGTACATTCTTAAAAGAAAATCACTTGCATCCTTCATGGATTTCAAGAAATATAAATATCCCCAGAAGAAATTGATTATTTCAAGTTAATCCAAGGTCCTGGCACAGGGTGCCCAGAGCAGCTGTGGCTGCCTCATCCCTGGAAGTGTTCCTGGCCAGGTTGGATGGGGCTTTGAACAACCTGGGACAGTGGAAGGTGTCTCTGCCCATGGCAGGGGCTGGAATGAATTGAGCTTTAAGGTCCCTCCCCACCCAAACCTTCCTGTGATTCTATGAATTTGTTCACATCCTCACTCTGCCTTTATTACCCCCCCAAAACTCGTTGCTCTAGCATGAGCTGCAGGCACACTGTGTTTTCAGGGCCAAATACACATCTTAATTAATTACAAACAGAGAAGGCAGCACAGTAATTGTGCAGGAGTTCTCAGAAGGCACTCACCATCCTCCGGATGGGGCCGCAGATGGCGTAAGTCTTGAACTGGCCGTTCACTCTGCCTGTCACTTTGTCCACCTGCAATCACAGCAAAGACTCTTACCAAGTTTTATGCTCTCACATCACACTTGCCAAGCACCCAAAGTTAAAAACTGCAGAAAAATACTTGCAGTATTGGACAGATAAACTACAAAATCTCAAGGCAAATACTGAAGTTAGAAAGTCAACTACAGTGATCTTTGCACAGCAAATTTATAGCTACATGGTGCAGCCATAAAATTTAGTGGATCACTCACATTGACAAGAAATGGTAGCTAAAAGAAAAAAATATTTG
>JACBWW010000027.1:2595108-2617185 GCA_020086605.1 Lanius collurio
GGCGCGTTCCTTAAGGGGCGGCGTCCCCCGCCCCCGGGACAGCCCTCGTTAGGGAGGGGCCCAGCGCCGCACACCTGAGGGTGCCGCTCAGGGGACGTTCCAAACCCGTCTGGGCGCGGGCCCGTGGCACCCTCCTTGGGCAGGGGGGTGGGACTGGATAGGCTCCTGCGGCCCCTTCCATCCTGAACCCTTTTGTGATTGTAGGACCAGACCACCCCAGCACCCTCACAGAAACCCAAAAGACCATTCCGAGCCACCGGAGAGGGTCCAGTGGAGGCCACAACGATGAGGAGGGCTCTGGAGCATCTCTCTTAGGAGGAGAGAGTGTGGAGGAGCTGGGGCTGTTTAGGCTGGAGAAGACTGAGAGGAGATCTCCTCAATCCGTACAAATACCTCCCAGGCCTGCCAGAAAATGTTGCCACTCTTTTCAGTGGTGCACAGTGACAGGACAAGGAGAAATGGCCATAAACTAAACCACAAGAAATTCCATCTTAAACTGAGGAAGAATTTTCCACTGAGGGTGGAGGATCACTGGAACAGCTGCCCAGGGACATCAGGGGTCTCCATCTCGGGAAACATTTCAAACCCACCTGGATGCATTCCTGGGACCTGCCTGAGCAGCAGGGTCAGACTGGATGATCTCCAGAGGGCCCTTCCAACAGCACCCATTCTGTTACTCCACAATGAGAGATTTGGTTACAAACCGTGTACCAAAACAGGTTTTATTTCACAGCATCTTAATTTCACAGAAAAAAAAAAACCAAAACAAACCAGAAACCAAAACAGGCTACAACTCAAGACTTTTAAATAATGGAGTATGACAAAACCATAAAAGTTTTTGTTTACAGGAAAATGTACAGTCTCTTCCAAGAGAGTTCTCCGTGCTGAGCCACCCCAGCAGCACCTTCACAAAGCACCAGACCCCCCCTCGGTGTAAATATTTTTCTCTTCAGAGCAAGAGGAGTTTGGCTGTGCAAACATAAACCGGCAGATCTGGGGCTGGCTTTGGGTCCCGCCTTCGGTTTGTGAACAGACAAGGTACTGGTAGTTCTTTGCCACATGGTGGCAGCTTTTAGGTGAAAAGAGACATTCCCACACAGGACTGCAAGCTGCGCTCGGGAAACGGGCGAACAGCAGGCAAATGCACACGGAGGGGGTGGAGGATCCCTGCACAAGGGCTGTTCCTGCACAGACACACGAGGTGCCCCATGCACAAAATCCCCAGGCTCTGGGCAGCGTCACCCCAAGCCCAAGCTCTGCCAGCCCTGCGTCATCCTTGGCCTGTGCTCCCAGCAGCGTCCGAGCTCAAGCGTGAGCCCAAGCCAAGTTCTAGGATAACTGTTAGACAACATTCAGGATTCTGTAATTTAATGCTCCTTTATCCCAGATTGTTCTCCTGGAAGAAAACAAAAGCTTGCCGGTTTTCTGACGTAAACCCACAGATTCTGGGAGTGTAATTACAGCCCACATGGGCACTTGAACTAGACAAACTTCCACTGAACAGAGACTGCAAAGTGTTACAAACCAAAGTGCATTTTGTTCCCTTAGATGGTGAGAAAGTTAATGTTGTTACAGAAAACTCCTTATACGCTAAATAAACAAGTTCCCAGAGAAAGACACTTTCAGATTTCATTCATACTAATCAAGCTGTTGTGTGAGAAATTTCTTTGCTCTGTTGTACCTCTGTCCCCTCCACAATACCTAGGGAAGTGGTGGATCACCTCAGCTGTCTGCACCACTGTTTGCTGATTTGGAGGCTCATTACACACTAGATGTTAAGTACATCATTATTTCTGCATGCAAGGACAGTTATATTCAGTAGAAAGTTTAACTAGTAGGCAATTTTTTTAAACCTTTTGGAAGATAACTGGCAAGCTTGTTGTCTAAACTATTAGTTACCATCTCACTTCTGGAGACTGTAAAGTCCTTCTGTGTTAGAGAAATCACAAGCATATTAAATTTTACACAAGGAATTTGAAGCTACATACAGCTGAACACAGTTACAAAAGATTTGATAGTCACTGTAATTATTATATATGAAAAATACACTCTGAGCCCCACTCAAAGAGGAAGGGGCTCCAGTAAAGTTTGCTGCAATTCTAATGAAGCCAAATTAGCTTCAGACAAAACACAGCTGAAGAGCAAAATTCAGCTTTGGTTTTGGCTACAACTCATATTTAATACAAGGAACAGGAATTTACATGACTTTACATATTAGATAACAAGTCCTTGACCTCAGCATGAGGTCTGGTAGTTTATGAGTCAAATTACAACTTTCTCAGTCAGAATAACCAAGTGTCAGTTTTGTTCCTTGCAAACGGACCCAGTAACTTGTATTGCAATATTGCTTCAGAAAATAAACCCAAGAGCCGACACCACAGAAGGTTCCACACGTAATCAAGAATTCATTCCCAACCTGGATACTGTAAAAATAAAAGAAGGAATAGCCAATGGGCAGAGAAGTTATTTAAGCTCTGTGTATGCACCAGAGCGCTGCTGGGCACCAGCCAGGAGTGGCTGCTCAGATGTGCAAGCAATGCCAGCTTTATGAGGACCATCACAGTGATGCAACGCTTGGAAGAACAGAGAGTAAAAAAAAGAAGCATTGTCAATACCGAGCATGCTTTGTTTCATTGGCTTCCTTTGGCACCAGTAACTCTACTGGCTTCATATTTGCTCTGGTAAGACCATATATAATACAGTCATACTACAAAAAGTGCTTATTTCAGGCTATGGAACAGTGAAACAAAACCCCTAAATGATTCGTTTGACAGCAAATTGCTCTTAGTCAAGTGCTCATGTTCCACTCAGGAGGGAATTAGGATGGCAATCACTTCCCAGCTACCTCACTCAACATGGGGTACTTTGTGACAGGTTTTCAAACCACATTTCCTTCTTAAGTAAAATGTACATTTTAAAAGTATTTATAGTAAATAAATTGAAATGGAGTAATTTCAACCTCGCTACTCACAGATCACAGAATAGATGCCCTGTATACTATTAGTGCAGGTATACTGGAATTGTTTCCTTGTATGCAAGGCCAATGCAGGTAAAGAATAAATGGCTATACAAATTCAGGATTCCCCACTAAATAACAGAACTAACTTAAAAAAGCACTGGTACCAGACCAGCCAGTTTTAGGCACATCTTTAAAAAAATAAAGTATGCATTTCATTAATGTAAAAATGTGAGAAGGTTCTTAGAAACATCTGAACTTTATGGTGCACTGGAATGGAAGTTATGTTCCTTCAGTTTCGAGAAATACAATACAGACTTAAAAAAAAAAAAAAAAGAACCATAGTATTCTTCATAGGGAAGAACAGTTTTAGTAAAACCAGGAAGATAAATAAGGAATAATAAGCAGCCATGACAGCTGACTGGTGAATATTTGTGCTTTAAATGTCCAAAAGAAAAGAAAAGTTCAGTAACTCTTCTTGTACCATCCTCCAGACTTGGCATCTGTGTCCATAGATCTCAGCAGTTCCCAACACCCTGCAGCCTTCCCAACGAGCTGGAGCTGGTGGCACCTCCACCAGCAGCATCCTGGGATGTGATCCCAGCACAGCTGGCTGCTGGCTGGGATGGAGCTTTGGTTATGACTGTTGTGTGAGCCGTCTGTAATGAGGTAAAACTTGGTTTTCAGGGAGATACAGAGCCAGTTCCAAAGCTACGAGGACGGTGAATTCAAAACCGATGAGATCCCTTCTGTTGAATCTGAATCTCTCTTCTAGTTTCTATGACAGTGATAACAAAACAAAACAAAGGAGGGGAGAAAGAATCAGTTAATCCAGGTGATTTCAAGGCATTGTTAGATCAAGTCAGTGATGCACGGCCTGAGCTGTGTCTTCAGAATCAAAACGTATTGCCAGAGATCAGAGAAGTAAACCAGCTTATCAGCTCAGCTGTGACACCCACACAACAGTTACTTTGTCTCAGGCAAACACAGGCAAGTGCAAAAATAACTTTACTGTAGGATCAGTAAGACACTGGCCTGCACCAGGTAGATAGTTTTAATGAATTTAAAAAAATAAAGCAAGGAAGGGTCCTAATGAGACAGAAAACTGGCTGAAACAGCTGGTCTTCCATGCAAGCATGTGCCACTGAAAATCTTGGCTTTAATCTTTGCCTATGAGCTAGGGAGGAGGTTCTGACAACAGCTGGAACAAGGCTCATAGCACTTACATCTATTAGGTGTTTAACTTCGTGTTTCCTGAGGTCACTGCTGATCTTGGCTGCGAGCAGAACGCAAGCACCAGCACACAGTTTGCGGTTCTGTTTGTTGAGTTTGCCTTGGAGGACGAGCTTCTCAAAGTAAACATAAGCCATGGAGACAGTCACTGGCTCCAGACTGCACTCCTCACTCAGGTTTCTCATCTCTCTCTTTAAACTGGGAATAGGAGAAAAAAACACACCCCCCCCCCATCATGACAGATCTTATTAAATGTTGTAGAAATTCTGCAGTACAGCAACTCAGAGGAGCATATGGGCAAGACTCCTATTCAGAAAACCATGACAAGTATTATCCTAGAGTGGAAAAGCCCAGCTGGCAACAAGCTGGTGCTGATGCACAAACTGATTTCACCTGGCTGGCAACATTCACTGTGGTAGAACGATTCCTCATCTGCCCATAAACACCAGGGCTTAGCTGCCTCACTGACACACAGGCTAATGCTGTAGGATTCCTTCTGGGTTCCCAAACTGGTTTGTGATTCGTGTAAGAGTGAACCACTCTGATCTACAGAAAACCACATCAGAGCCCTGCAGATGACAGCAGCTGCTGCATAGAGACCTGTCTACTACACACCTTGAGTAAGAGCCAGGTGTGAGGGGGAAGGCAGCCTGCTTTACACACTTCCCACAGGCAGGCTTGGAGGTGGATGGTTCCTCACAGGGCTGCCATTCAGGCTGCACCTGCATGATCGCTGCATGAACACACTGCTCTGAACTGATGCGAAGAAGAGCATGCAGGACTCGGGCAGAACAGACTGTCCAAGCAAATCTTCTCCTGGAGCTGAGCTACATCTGGCCCTGGTGACTCAGCAGAATTGTGTTTGAACTGGCTATTTCAGAAGGCTCTGATTGCATTAATCTCCCTGTAACACCAGCAAGGGTACAGCTCTCTGAAGGTGCAACAGTACATCTCGCTGAGGAGCGACCAGATGCATTTACTCAAGGATGAGAAATTCTGTGGGGCCTCCACAAAAAGCTTTTCTTTACCAAGTCTTCCCAGATCTAATACTCTTTATCCTACAGTCTTGCTAAGAGTCTGTGATCATCAGTGAGTCTGGTAATTGAAAGGCAAAAATAGCCAGAGGGCCCAGAAAGCCAATCGAGTTGGAGTGGGACTGCACTGCAGCCAAGCAGTCAGGTTACAAGTGTTTGTTTCAAAGCTAATGCTGCTGCATTGTTAATTGGTTAGTACACCACAGTTGGTGAAACAAAACCCTTTAGGTGGAACTATGAAAACCAACTGTTACCCTTTCTCAGCATCCTAAACATTCCAGTACAGGGCTGTCATCCTACAGTCAGCTCAACTGACAACAGGAGATTAGTGTTTAATCATATATGCTATTAATAGATGTAGGATTTGCTCCAAACAAGTGCAGCCTCAGACAGTGTGGATGATGTTCTTGTTATTCAAGGCTTATTTCTTACCTCCTAATTTTGCTCAGTGTCAGCTTGATATGAGGAAACTTCTCTCTAAAGGTTTCATTCATATCCTTTTTAAGGTCTGAGGGTTTCACATACTCTATGACTGTAGTCTGAAATACAAGAAGCAAAATTTGTCATTTGTCTTGTGAACACGACTGACAGCCAAACAAGTCTTTCAAAAACACTAATGCAAAGGTAAACTCGAGTTTTATTATTCACAATTTAACATTTCTGAAATGTCCCAAAATTGAATCCCAACTACAGACAAAGGTTTAAAAATAGTAAGCAAATGGTTTCAAGAAGAAAATGACAACATGAAGACAGGTGTCAGATTGGCCCTCCACAAGCTCACTGTACAAACTCAATTGCTTATATTTTTCCTAATCAATTATCAGAAAAGCCACAACTCTTTCTTCCTAGAGGACTTTTTCTTCCTCAAGGAAGCTCTTTATAGGAGATCTGTCAGGGAGTCCCTCCTCTGTTCAGGTATGCCAGTCACTCACCATGTAAGAGGCAAAGATGAGAACACGTTTATGTTTCCCACAGGGCCACTGAGGATCATCCAGAAGATTTGGATCATACTCTGCAGCCTCCCCAGCTTCACTTCCTGAGGGAATGGGGAAAGCACATTGGGTCACCAGATAAAGAGCTTTAAATTCCCTGTTTCCTCTTTAAGAAAGTTTTCAAATAGCAAACATTAAGTGTTGGCAGATCTCACAGTACAAGCAAATTGCAGCTACAGGCACACGTTTGCATTTCATAAATGCACCAGTCACAAATTAAAACCATTAAATAAACCACACAAACCATACATGCCTGCCACACCATTTTAGATTTACTGCAAACTGAGTTTGCATCTACAAATATACCCAGAAAACAACTGCACAAGACTGAATTCTTTTGCCTGTAGTTTAGTAAGACAGCAGATTTGTCAGGTTTGCTCTTTTACACAAGAGAAAGGATTCTTGGCACAAACTCTGGCTTATGCATTGTTACTGTGCTAGGAGGCAGGGAGAACCACCTGGATCCATGAACACCAGATGTTTCTTGGTGAGTAATATAAAATTTACATTCCCAAGCAAAAGCTTTGTGCTTCTTGAATGGCATAAACAGAACTAGGCCAGATATATGGAGGATATAAGGAGTTTGTGGCAAACTCAGTCCTAAGGCTCATCTTTTGCACTGCACTGATGAGCTGCAGCACATCCATCCCAATAACACACTGACCACTTGCAGACGTCTCAGACAAATCTCTGCCTTTTCTGCTGTGTGCACGAGTGGTGACAGAGCTGGCTCCTGTTCTTACCAAGGTCTGCTCCTGCTGGTATCGTTTTTGCTATCACAGGTTTGTATCTTGATCCAGGAAGACTCCGGGGAGCACTGGCTCGACAGGGGGGAACAGCACCGTAGGCATCGGCTTTGCGAACAACCAGAGCATTGGTCGGGTACAAGAATTTTGCATAGGACACAACCTTAAAGAAGAGAAAGTTGTAGTAGTTCTGGGGGGGGAGTTTACTGAAAAGCTTATTTCCAGACATCTAGGATTTTCCAGCTCAAAAGTCCCCTAGAGTTTGGATTTGGGAGTGAGGACCATGGAATGGTGAAACTGGAGGAAGGGAAAAGTTGGATGAAGCATGCATTGTTTCCACAACTTTAAAGTGAAGTGTTGTAGAAGATTTGGTGGGGTAGCAAAGAAAAGGAGAGAATCACAAGAGTAAAATTTTGGCAGCATATAAATTTAACTAAAGCAGTATGACTTTCACCCATATTTCTATCAAAACTTCACTCACATATTACCTCAGAGAGCAAAGTCAAATCAATTCTCCAGAAACAGAGGCAGAAGTGATCACAAGCTTCAACTGTCTCCTCAGAAGAAGCATTATCACAAGCCACAATTTCAAATTATGGGTCTTAAACTTCCAGTGCTCTGAAAAGCCACAGCTCTCACATAATGGATAGCAAAGCACTGCATAAATTGATTTGTCCCAGCATGACATGGTCCCGGGGTGAAAAAATAAATGTCCTTACCTTGCCATCAGCACCCAGCTCTACTCCTTCCAGTCCAAGCACCATCTCAGTAGAGACTGAAACTCCCCCAGAAGGATGTCGCTGCTTCTGTCCTTCCATTTTCAGATCACTAAATGCAGGTAAGAAAGAGCACTATCACAAAATGCAAGGCCAGCTTCCCATGGTAAACACCAGCCAACACCACCAGGTCAGAGTTCTCCTGTGTGGGATCAAGCCAACTCCTCAATGCCACCTCCAGGACAGCATTAGTTTTTAACTACTCTTTTTAAAATGTGGAGATGCTCATTAACCAAAGAATCAGATTTCATCTCAGTTTAACACAAATCTGTACCAATCTACCTCTCAAAAGTAAACTGTTCTTAATATGGTCTTTCTGCACAGGACCACAGCATTCCCAACCCTCTAATGCTCAAACACCTAACAGCAAACATGATCTACACTAATTATTTTCCACAATTAGAAACTTGCCTTTCAAGTGCAATTTTCCAACCCCAGTGTACACAAGCTCAAGTTAAGAATGAAGCTGCAGATGTCTGTGTCAGCGATGGCAGCACGTGGCTTTGTCACCAACATTCCAATACAAAAACCAGTTTTCAGGTGAAGAACTGCCCTGCCAGCTTGCAAGCAGAACAGCACAGTGCTCAGAACTGCTCTGAAATAGCTCCACTGACCTTGCTGCCTTTCTATATTATGTGGGAGAATATTTTCCCATCAACTATTTTTATGGCATGTATTTGCATACAATACAATTCCCACCGCTAAGCATCCGCTTCCTTTGTCCATAAGTTACGGACAGGACAGAAGTGACAACACAATTGTTTTGCCAGAACAGAATTAGTGTTTTCTATGGTTTATTTGTAGATAACAGACCTTCACAGAATGGACTTAAACTTCACAAGGGACTGAGGAAAGATGCAGGGAAATCCAGTTTGCAGGTTTTGTTTCTCATAAATGAGCATACTGACAGTTGTATACAAAAATGTAGTCCAAACACTAAAAGCAGTTTGAATCAGTCACAACTGTTTCTGCTTTTCTTAGGTTGCAAATAGTGACATTCATGGTTTAAAGCTGAGAAACAGAAGAGCATCTTAAACTTATTTAGGTGTAAATTCACTGTAAAATCTTAAGGATTTCGAGTGAAGGTGGCAGCACCCTTCCCTGTGCTTTTTTTGCTGACACCACTGTTTGTGGCACTAAAGGCAGTTGATTTCTAACCACTTTAGGAATACAGAAAACCTACACAGCAACAAATCACATTATCTGTTCAAAGCTGATTTCAGAGATTTCACAGGACTGGAGTGCTTTAAAATGTGAATAAACACTGGAAGAGAAGTCTTCCTTTTCTACTATTTTTCTCTTGAATGAACACTTTGACACTGTGGTGGTTTTACTGCTCTGATTGTCCTTATACACAAATGGCAGGTTAAATAGGTTCACTTGCTTAAAACAAGTGAAAACATCAAGCACACTTATTTCAAAAGATCTTTTGAAACAAGAGCAGACATTTCACAAAGCAGTTGAAGAGACTCACCTGATCCGTAACCCCTCCCCGTAAGGTAGGATAGAAAATGCCACACACAGTGTTCGTTTAGCACAGATTAACACTATCCTGCAAAGCAGATGGAAAAAGATCAGGATATGAATTAAGAGCCAGAAGTTACAAAGCAGCTTTTTATGGGATATTCAAACAGGGCTCTTCTTATCTTGCTCTGCAAGTCATACAGATACTGCTATGGATTTAATTTTTTCAGAAAGCAGCAGAAGAGCAGAGGTTTCACACTGACCCTGCAGGTCCTTGGGGCTCACTATCAAACCTCAGCCTTCAGGACCTACTATCACCTTGGGAGCTCCTCTAAGGAGAGCCTAGCCTTTAAATATGTATCTATATTTATGTGATTTTTACATAAACCTTGTGAAAAGCTGTAGATAATATTCTACATTTAGATGAAACCTCACACTTCTATTAACAATAAACAAATGCAGCCTCCCCTTTCTCTTCTGCTCAGCAACCAGGAGCCAAGAATTTGGCTCAACCAAGTCATTCTCCTTAAATCCTCCTCAGCTCTGACCTCTCTGTGTGTCAGAGATAAGGAAAGTGAGAGAAATAAGAAAAGTGAGAGAAGTAAAGCCAGAATGATTTAACCTCTGCAGAGCAGGGTGGTAGAATCACGAGTGTATTGCTGCAAATGTAGCAGATATGAGCACCTACTGCCTTTGATAGAAGTCTGGATAAAACTAACAAGGCCTCAGGGGCATCCCCTAATTCCCACTGGTGTTAAAGGTCTTACTGCATGGAACTGGAGGCTGCTTCTTATTGCACACAAGCACAGGGGAACCTCAACCTCCACACATTACCTGCTGTTCTTGGTGTCATACTGCCTCATGTTCTTGATGAAGTGCATCTTCTTCAAACTTTTGTGTCTTGGAGACCCAGATATATGTTTGGTTCTGCAATGATAAAAAGAAAAACAAACAAAACCCCCAAATCTGTTAAGCGTTCTGTGAAAAATTCATGCCAGTAGTATGATCAGATGGCAGCACTAGCATGCAGGACCTCAGATATTGGCGTGGAAGAGGGTGGAGGGAGGAGAGGACTGCATGCAACGAGTTGAGGTTAATGCTGCTTTTGAAAACAAGTACCTTCGTACACTGGCATATTCCACTATGTCTTCTAAAAAGTCTAGAGAGCAGCGCTGGGAGATAAAACGCCTTCTGCAAAATGCACAACACCACGAAGAGTGAACAGCATTAGTTCATGGCCTCTGAGTTTATGAACTGCAACAGATCTATGAGCTCTTAGGACACATGGCAGGTTTTCCTGACTTTTGTTTTGTTGCAAGAGTGCTTAACTAAGAGTTTAAAATTCCTAAAATGGCCAGGAACTTGTCTCCCCCTCCAGGACCCTTGAAATACATATTTATATCAACTTCATCAACAAGACCACCCACTATCTGCCACACAGAAGAATGCCTACCTGTAAGTTAAACACCTAAAAAGCTTCCAAATACTAATTTAAAATCTGACAAGAATGTCACAAAGAGATCCCCCCATCAAGGCAGGGTAATAAGTCATTTTGTATCAATTTAAGTTCAGATACAGGTATATCTGTATGATGATCAAACATCTGTGTGCATTCTCCATTCAGAACAGCTGTCTCCAGCTGCAGGAGTCAGCAGACTGAGAGTCTGTGACTGCAGCTCAATAAAACTGACAGATCTCTCTGAGAAACAATAGAGAGGGTTAATAGAGGAAGCAAAAAGTATTTGGCACCCATGTGAAGGCCCAGAATGGAAGATGCAAGAATAATGGTAGGAGTCATGTGAGTAAGTGTAACAGTAATAGGATATTACGTTCGAGCAAAAAAAAAAAAAACCACTTTGCCAAAGCAAGATACATTACTATTGTCCAAGTCAAGTCTTTCTTTGTTGAAGATTTACAAATGAATTGTGCAACTCTGATTGCAATTTCCGTAGGAACGATGCACTCCACCAGCAAAACACTGACACTACAATGATCAGAGTCCATACTTTCTGCCTTTGTTTAAGCATGTACTGTGCTACACTTTTAGCACAAGCCATGTGTGCTCAAGTCCAAGGTTTTCTTCCCAAGTGACACAGGGATTCAGCTAATGGGAAATGCTGCCATGGAAGTCAATGTGGAAGCAGCACACAAGACAGAAGTTCCAGGACTCTGGTTTGACAAGACCAGCTTCTGACAAAAAAATAATAGAAATCAAACTTCAAACTGCAGCAGAGCAGATTATCAGCTGCACTGTTCAGGCACTCTTAAAAGGAAGTAAAACCCTCAACTCAAACAGGTAGGAGGATGAAAAATTAGTGTCCCTTTTTGCAAATACAAGGGTGGCAAACCCTCCCACAGGGCTAACACCTTCAATATTGCTAGAGACTGCCTCCTACAAATCCACAGGCATTAAGGTGCAACTGGAGAACATTCCTGGCACAACTCCAACACCCTCCACCAGCACTTCAGTTTTAAAATGATTACTGGTTTGCTGCTTTTCAGCCAGAATGGCACAGGAATGTTTAACACTTCCACATATACATGGTTCTCCAGTCTAATCTGGTATCTAAAATGCAATAAAAACCCTTCAGTGAAGGAGGAGGTGACTGCAAACCTCCTGGCTCTAATGCAGTTACTAACATCCACAGTCTTCCTCCCCTCCCAGGGGAGACCTGGCTGGATGGAGACAGAAAGACGCTGTGTATGGCAAGCAAAGGAAAAACACAGCTGATGCCAGTGGGTACTGGTACAAAAAAAGCACATAGTTCTGTAAAAGGATGCTGGGGTGAGTAACAGGATGGATCAGGAGAGCCATGGCTAAACCCTCGCTCCTAACTCCACGGTGGAGACTCACCCAGGGTCTTACACCTTCTGAACACCCCCTTGTTTTCTCAGTAACAGGGACAAGAGTGACAAACACCTGAACCGAGAGCAGATCTAGGAAGTAAAACCCTGCTGCAGTGAAGGGAAGATCCCACCCCTTGACTCAGAACCACAATGACTCATCCCCACTCTGCCAACAGGAAACTTCATTTTTAGCTGCACTCGTAAATAATTTCTGCTCTCAGTGAAGCTGTCACCTTGGAGGAATCCCTGACGCTGAGCCAGACGTTCTCCCTGAAGTCTCAAAACAGAGTGTATGTAAAGAATTATCACTAATCCAGAGTACCTGAAACAGTTTGTAGGCCCAAGCCAACATTTGGGCCTACAAACCTCACCAGAGTCCAAGAGACTCACTGGAGCAGTACTTGGAGAATGCAGCAAAATTTGACACTTTTTGAGTAGCCTGCACTTATGTATATGCACACTCACACAGATATATATTTCTTTGAGTGCTCTTCTCATGCAGCCAACTCACGCTTGCACAACAGGCTGCACAGGCTCACTTCAGTGACTGCTAACTTAGATGACAAAAAAAAAGTTACCTATCCTGTGCTAAGCAGCTTTACCTAGGATAATACTTCTTGCTATGGTCCACACAATTAGAAGGATTTTAAGTAGTTTACACAGTGTGTTTGTTGCTGAAAGCAACCTAAATCCTAAGAATACCAACATTTCTACATAAGGTGTGAGTTACCTCATGCACACCCTTACCCATGTGTGACCTGGCAATTAAAAATTAAAATATCCCATATTAAAATGTTTATGGGTTTCATGGAACAGGCTGTAGTTCCAACAGAAAGTTCAAACATGCCTGTTTGGCAGCACCAGCCATTGCCCTGACAAGCTATAGAGGGTTTGGGTGCGTGTACGTCCCAGACCAGGAGCTCATTTTTGGGTGCTTCCCAGCCTTTTATTTCAGAAGCCAATAAAGGCCAAAGCAGGACACTCCCAGACCATTAAAAACAGCAACTGTGTTTACAGAGCCAGCAACTCGAGGGGACCCACCAAGAGCAAAAACACACACAGCACATGCCCAGAGATAAGGGGCTATCACGTAAAGGAATTCTGGATTACTTCTTATCTCCATTGTGCACACATGGGCTCACACAATCCAACACCACTGCCAAATCCCTGACGAGCTAAACACGCACTTAAAGCCCACAAAAACCCCTTGTGCTCAGAAAAACACCCAACAAATTATCTTTAGAGCTACATTTTGACTCTTGCCCTGGGAAGCAGTAGCCAGCCCATACATTTATCCTTTCTGATGGATCTCCCACTGAGAAAACCCAATTTTTGAGTGCCTCCAGCTTCAGAGTTGTCCTCTTCTGGTTCTGCCAGAGTCCCACTGAAACTCTCTGCAGAGGGTGGACAGTGGACAAGCAGCAGTGGGATCGCCAGCCCCGAGGTTGACACAGCTCTGAAGTGTTCCCAGCAGGACAGGACACAGCTAAGAGCAACCTATCTATAGCTCTGGTAATCCCTACATGCCCTGTCTTATGAATGGAAAGGAGAAAGCTGGTTAAGTCCCTGCTCCAAGATTAAAGAACACTGACCTTTCTGATGGCTTGCCAAGAGTGTTTTCCCCCTTTCCTACCCACACTGGGCTACCTGCAGACACCCAGGAGGACAAGGGTAAAGCTTTGAGATGTTGCTGCAGTTGGAAGTGTGCAAGTTGACCGTTCTTCAGCAGGTACTGAATGCAAGAGATGCTGACCCTGAGCTCTCAGATGTGGCTTCAGGCACAGACAAGCCTTGTCCACTCCTGCTCCTGGGCCACTCACAGTCCTCCTCTAAGGCACTCCTTTGGGCATCCATGACCACACTCTGCTCTTGCAGGTTCTGCAACACACAGCCCTCACAAATCTCATTTTAACCCTTTAATGTTGGGCTTTAACCCCCAGTACCAGGCCTGACAGTGGCCAATGGTCTTTCTTAAGCGTGCATGCAGTGGCCACTTTGAAGCTTCTCTCCATTTTGCCATTCTGGTTCCTGCATTTCTGCCACAGCCAGTGAACAGACCAGCTGGCCTCCTGAAGGGTGAAATTGGAAATTTCTAACATCTGTGATTCTCCTCCAAGCTGATTAACCCCCATCCTCTCAAGGACAGGGCTGCACTCTGTGCTCCCCACACAGCCAGAGTTCAACATTCAGCTGTTCCCACCAACACAGCAGCCTGAGTTCATTTATGCTGTGATCTCATATTCTAATCACCTCCAGGACCACCAAGCCCTATGACAGGAGCATTCCAAGATGCTGCAAAACTGGACATGGCCTGAGCCCTCCTCCAAGGGCCTGGCAGTGTGGATTTGTTTCCAGTGGAGCTACATCCACAGCCCTGCTGATGCTGCATGCACACACAGACACACACTCCGGGCACTGGGCTAAAATTAGCAGCAGGGCTGATATCCTCTGTTGCCCTTTAGCCATCAGTACTGCTAATAGATGAGTGGAATGGGGGAGGTCAAGGATTTTTAATTACTGTGTAAAATTAGGGCCGAATAGAATTTGGTTTCCTATTTCTCACTTGAGTTTTATTTTAATATGACACCCCTTTGTAATGTCCTTTAGAGGCCTCAGTATGATCACATCTGTCAAGAGGCTGAGTTATTACTACAACAAGGACAAAAAAATAATTTATTGGTTTTGGGAAGTACTAGCTTAGAAACAACTGTCAAAGGTAATTTGCACAAGAAATCCAGATCCCAAATCCTGTTCACAGTAGGAAGACATACCTGTCAGCTTTGTTTTTCCAAGACATATTTTAAAGATTAAGCTGTATTGTTTTCATTCCTTATGGGCAAGACAACAAACACATATGAACTGTGCTTGGGCTTCACTAGGTAAAATACAGGCATTGGGGGATTAAGAAAGATACTCCTGGTTTTTAAGCTTACTTTTCAGCAGCTGCCATTTCTTCTGCAGCCCAGGAGACATTCACTGATTTCAGGCTTGCATCCCAGAGTGTGTGAGTGGGAACATCCCTGTTCTGCTATCAGTGCCCTGTGCCTCACCACCCTCGGTGCTCACACTAATGAGCTTCCTGCTCAACAGCAGATTGAGTACAGCTCAGCTCACTGGTAGCAACAAGTTCTCAGTAATTAAAGCCAAAAGAAGCCAGAGACTGCATTTACATTGAATCACATCAAAACCATGTCTTTGGTAAAACAAATAACTTCACAATGGATCTATGCCATGCAGTGCTCAGCACTGAGCAGGCCATTTTCATGGGTTGATGGTTTCAGCTCAGATGGTCCTTGAGAGGCAGAGAAGAAAGACACTTTGCATTACCAACAGTAAGCATACAGCTCAGTGCTCCTTCTTCACAAAGTCAGCTACTTGTTGTTTTATGGCACCACAAACGTGCATTTGGATTGCAGGCCAACATCCCAGGAGCTCTTTCTGACATTTGCTTAAGTACCAGACTGCCAGAGAATAAATACAAGTCTCACAGCAGGGCTAGTTTAACTGATTCTTTCAGTAATTGTCATTTTAAAGGTTAAGCTGAAATCAGCCACATGAGCATGAAAAGTGCTTTTAGGCTATACAGCAGGTCCCTCTGTGAGAGCCCAGGATGAGGCCTAATTCCTTCACCTCTGTGTTCCTACTCAAGGTTTGTTTGCAAAACTGAAAGGGCACCAAGGGCTTTCCTTCTGGTCCCAAACAGCCAGGAGAAAATCCTGCACTCCTCCACCACCACTTAAACCACATGCAAGGGAAGAATGTGTCACACAGCCTATGGAACAGATGAGAATGAACAGAAATGAAGCATAATTTGAATGAAGGTGGAGGCCGAGTAAGTGGGAAGCTCACTAAACCTGGAGAGTTTTAAATACTAACAAGGAAAGAAATTAGATAATCTTCACAGCAGCTGCTACTTCATTGCTGATTCACAACCACATATGATTAAGACCTAATAGAGAATGAGATTTATATTCATTGAGTTTCATAAATCACATTGTTTTGGTGCTCACAGTGTTTAGACAATGCAAGGAGAAAATAATGCCTTCCAGTAAGTATTGTGAAAGCCCAGCTGTTGCAACAGAACTACCAAACCAGATGCAAGGTTTGCTGTGCCCACAGCCCTCTCTTAAAGCTCACTCCTGAAATCCCTGCTGCTTCTCACAAAGCAGACTAGATGTGCTGGCCAGGACACCACCAGCATTTCTCCAAATTTCTCCTGGTTTCTGGAGGTGTTCCTAGCTCACCAACCTGGTTGCCCCCTGTGCTTTGTGCTCTGCTTACTCAGCACTGCACTGCTGACCAAAACAGGCACGTGAAATGCAAAGTGCGTCCTTGATGACACTGTGGGCATTATGCTAGAAATATTCACGCACTTCACTGAGAGATGATGCTGTCATTTCATCATGTGCCTTGCTAAATAAAAGCCTTCAGCACAATAAACTCCTGTGCTAAAAAAAAAAATAGGAAGAAGAAAAAAAGGAAAGAAAAAGAGAAGCTTTTAACTGGAAAGGAGAAAATTAAAACAGGTGACTGGAGGAAACTCAGTTGAATCAAGTTTAGACAGCGTTTTCATGGGCACCTGACCTGGTTTTTCCCATTCCATCAGTCATCCCCTTCCACCCACAGTCAAGAGGTTGTAGCTTCACCAGGGTAAAATTTTATGCTTAAATTGCAGCAACCACAACAGAGCAAGTGCAAATCTGTCCATGCTGTTGAGCAAGCATCCCTGACCAGCAGCAGTTCAGCCCATGCTGTGGGCACTCCAAAAGGAACCAGGTGCCCAGCTGCTCTGAGGCAGGTCTGCAGCTTGGGTACCACCACCTGAGCAGAAGCTGGCAGGATCACAGCCGCAGCCGTGGGGTCAGCTGACAGCAAGCTTTGAGTTTTAAGGACAAAATATGTCTTTTGTGAAACAGAGGGCCAGCTGAAGGTTCTTCATTTAACACCCTTGTGAATTCCTATTACAGTAGGTTACAGTAACTCCAGGTGAATTCCAATTACAGTAGGTTAAATACACAACAGCTGTAAACCAAAGGTCAGGCGTTTGGAGCTCTGTCTGAAGAACTGGGTTGAGTGGCTTTAGCTGAGCACCCTCCATTTACAGTCACCTGCTCTATCAACAATACTTTGTGCTCATTAAAGAGCCCAAATTTCATTGTGCATTTTTAAAACTCCAACTACAGAGCCAGAAACCTTCAGAAGAACCTTCAAAAGGCAGCTCAAAAATATCTTCAAGCTCGCTCAGCCTGACAGCCTCACAGCTTTAACTCATTGACAGATGGAAAACAGGAGAAAACAGGCTTTAATATGCTATATATAACTAAATAATTACTTTTAATATACTATACTGTAACACTCCTACAGGACTTGCTCACTGGAGGTCTGAATGGGATCCCCAAAATTAAGTTATTCTGTTTTTTATATACATAATTTAGTAGCATTTTCCTCCTTGGCCGATGAGTCCTTGACTTGAAGCAAGGTAACATGATTCCAACCACCCTCATGACCTCCTGTGGGGAGGAGCTGTGAGCTAGAAGGGAGGAAAACGTGGAAACAGCGCTTCCAAAGCATCCCCAAACCCACTGCCAGGCCTCCTGCACAATCACTTTGAAAAGCTGCAGAATCCATCCCCAGGTAAAATCAGCTGCAAGTACAGGAAATTGTGCACAGACTACTCCTGTGTGGAGAGCAAAGGTACTTCAAAGCCTCTGGACTGTCTAAATTGAAGAGGTCAAATAACTTGGTGTTGGAAGTGGCTCGGATTGCCTGACCCAGACCTGTTCACAGGGGTGCACAGGTTACAAGGACGTGGATGTTCTGATCTCCAAGTTCCCTGCCAGGCACACAACTTACTTCTTCTGCTTAATATACCTGGCTGGGAATGTCTACAGGCACCTATAAAACACTTAATATTGGGCACACGCAATTCACCTGCAGTTGAGAATATGAGAGAAATCTGCTGAAGCAAGCTGGGGAGGAGAATGCAGCTTTAACACTTCAGCTGACTCTCAAATGAAGTTCATGTTTAGAATATGTTCATTTTCAGCTCCGAGCAGCACATCCCAGTCTACTGTTCACCTCTGAAAAGTCAGAGCTTGCCAGGTCTAACAGTACTTGCCGATTCCTGAAAAGCACCGTGTGCCCAGCTTATTCCAAATTAGGTTCAAAATTTAAACTAAGACTTTTTATTTCATCCATCTCAACAATATCTGTTTATTAGCAGAGGAGTTTTTATAAAAATATTTGTATTTCTTGAAGTGGCAACAGCAGCTAAGATGACAGTAGGACAAAACAACACATTAAGCACCCTAAGTATAAAATCCTGACAAAGCATTTCTGCTGTTCCACCCACGGAACTAATCTGATCACACCTGTGTCAGCAATCTAGCATCCAATTAAAACTTAAAAGCAGAGTAGGTCCAAAGTGTTGCTGTTATCAACTACTGTTTAAACTCCCACTTTCAAAATGACCTAAATTTGCTGATAAATCAGAAATGACTGAGCTATCACAAACACTCAGTTCAGCTCCCTGACCACTGAACTCCAAGGTCATTAAAGCATCAGTCACAAATAATTTAGTCTCTGTGTTTATTCTTAGGCCCAGCAAAATGCAGCAAATTGTGGCAAAACCAGCTGCTTTACATTATGCTATAATGAAACCTCAGAAGCACAACAAGCATTGACATTCAGGGCTGTTGTTTCCATTTTTCATGCTTTCATAACCTGGCTATTTCCAGGGCTCTCTGCTATCTGTGTTTCCCCAGAAAGCTCTGCCAGTTTCAGACCCAGCTGCAGAAATTCATTAAAAATCTGTGAAAGCCGATTTGTTCCCTGTTTGCTGCCTCCCTCCCCTGCTTTCTGTGAGGCTCGTTCTTTCAAAGAACAAAAGAACAGAGCAAGATGGAAAAGGAGAAGGGAAGAGGGATGGCAAGCAGATCAGGCAAGCTGGTATAACATAGTATTGTACTTTAAGATCCTGTAAGCAGAAGATTCCTTAGGAAAATGGAAGTGGAAGGTTAAAGTCATTCAGTTTATAATGCTCAGCCAGCAGCACAATGAAACTGAGCATCCAGATTTGAATGGTGCCTCCTCTGCTAAGCTTCCATCCTAAAGGACCTGACAGCTATGGAGGAACCCCAGGGAACAGCAGGTTACATCAGGTGAGCAGATCTCTCGTTCCCTGGGCTGTACTGCACATCCTGCCTGTTGCCAATAATTAACCCCCAACCAGAGCAGAGATGCCACCACGCCCTGCCCTGAGCCACACTGGCCAGTCCTATCAGCTTCTTGCAACCTCTCAATCAAGTCAAACAAGACCAAGTTTTGTAATGAAACTCTGCCCAATGATACTGTCAGTAGATAGAGATACTGATAGCAGAGAGATATTCCCATGGATGGGGCAAGCCCCAGCACGATGTAATCCCCGGACATGGTACAAGACTGGTCACTGAACACAGACAGAGTGAACCTGGAGATCCTGCAGCCAGTGCTCCTGGTGCCTTTAAGGGAGGCTCCACTCAGGAAAATTCAAAGCAGCTCTTGACAGTGACTCAGAAAGGACTCTGAAGAGAACAGCTGCCTAAAAGTGGGCACCAAGGATTAAAAGTCCAGGATGGCAGTGCAGATTCCACCTCCCCCTTCCCTCCACCAACTTCACTTGCCTGTACCTCTGCATGATGCAGGCAGTTAATGATCTGGAATAGAAACACTGCTGTAGGGCAAAACAATTCTCAGATTCCCGAGTCCCAGTAAAAGAAGATCCATTTTGTAATTGTTGATTTCAGAACCTCATTTTGCAAATAGCTCACCCAACACAGAAGGGGAAGGAGTAAAAGCACCACTGTCCTGAAATTCATTCCTCCTGTGAGTCCCTGAATCATTCCTCATGTATTTGCAACAAGAAGGGATGCCTCTGCTCAGCGGGGACGGAGAGATATCTGTTACAGATCAAAGGAGAAAACCGTCTGGTGAAAAATAAAATGCTAAGTCCCTCATCTCGTAAGTTGACAGTGAAATTGTAATTGTCCATTTCACCCACTCCTGTGCCCAGTGTGACTGGGATGGGATACATTGGGTCTAAGACATCCCCACAGGCAGCACAAAACTGTCCTTTTGTCAGAAGATGTGTGTATCAAGATGTGGACCTTCTGTCTGATGGTTTCAGCGGATGCTCTTTTTCTTTCAAGATGAAAACCAGAAGAATTGTCACTCCAGATCACCCTCAAAAGTAGTACGTTAACTGATCAATACAATATACTCTTCCAGCCAACTCTTCCAAGCAAAAAAATCATGGTTTGTTTTGGCATTACTCAGACAAAAGCCTTTTGATTCCCTTGATTGCCCCTTGCATTTCTCTCTACCTTTTATTTCTGATTTGTCATTCTTTTTAGTCAGCCTGATGAGAATTACTGTAGTGGAACAGCTCAAACCTGATGCCAAAGAAAGAAGCAGGAAGGACATAAAATGAGAATATCCTACGAATATGTGCTTAGTGTCCTATGGACTTGGCACGGGAAGGGGAAGGATCATCACCCCAGAACTCTGTATGCACAGGCACAATGAAGGCCACATCCACAAAGTGAACTGTGCTTAAAAACTCTTGATGCAAAACTTCCCCTCAAGAGCTCTGCCTATTAATATTAAATCAGTGAAATTAAACCACACAGCACCTCCTGTGCTGGCTTTTGAGGACCAGGAGTGCTGGGAAGGAACTGTTCCACAGCAACACCCTCACTCCAGGCTTTCCTGCTCAACAAGCGGCACACAACAGCACAATCTGTGCATACAGGGCACCCAGCAGGCAGCCCCAGCTTCAATTTCTCCAACAAACAAGGAGGGAAAGGTGTGTTCCATGACAAGAAAAGCAATGAGTGGTAAATAACAGTTCAAGAAGGAAAACACCCCAAGAGGAATAATTCACACATGAGGACCCCCACATTACTGACAAACACCTATTTCTCTTCAAATTCACCTGAACCCCCAGACTGGGGATACACAGGACATCTCCCCTGTGAGATGCACACTGAAAGAAAATACCCATCAACTGCATTAGCAAACTCCCGAGCTTTCAAGCACTGACAACATCTCTATTTCAGCTCACTAACAAAGCTCTTGAAGCCACTGTAAAGACCACAGAGACTTAAAGCCTTTGATACCACTGCCTGTCTGCAGGCTTAGAGGGCCAGCTCACTTTACAGAGCTGTTTATGCAAGAAATGGCCTGAAAAGAGTTCTTTCAGAGCTCAAATCCCCAAGATCTGAGCAAGAGCCTGCCTTCCAGTCGATTAGAAAACCAACACTTTCAGCCTGACAGAGGTCCCTTGGAAATGCAACGGTAATCCTACTCTGAAGGCCAGAGCATCCTCCCCCGAGGCTGATTCCAAGTTCCCTGTGCACAAGCATTCATTAATACACAGTTGCAGAGACAAGCAGCAGAGAAAAGGAGAAGGAACGACACCAGCAGTGTGGCCGCCGCACGGAGGAAGCGTCCTGCCTAGCAGTGACCTGTCATCTTCATCTGGAAACACAGGAATTCAGAAATCGGGCTAGGCAAAAGCAGGAGGCAGGGTTCAGGGTACCGCAGACCTGCAGACAGAGCCTCAGCGAGCGATCCCCTCCGCACATCCCCGTCATCCGCTGCTGCGCCGGCCGGGGCATCCTCCGCGCCCCCGGGCCCGAGCGGCGCTGCCGAGGCGGCGGCGCTCCCCGGCCGGGTTCCCGCGCACCTCTGGCCGGCCCCCCGGGGCAGGTGCTCCCTCCCGGGGCCACCGCGGGGCTGGCGCCGCCTCCCACGGCCGCTCTCCCCGGGGGCGCCCGTTTCCCATGCCCCGCTCCCCCCCGCCAGAGCCGCCGGCCGGCCGAGGGCCCTGGGAAAGTCCGGCTCTTCCCAGGGCCGCGGGGGGTCCCGGCGCTTCCCACGCCCCGCAGGGTCAGCGTGAAGGGGGCGGGGGTGTAGGCTGGCCCGGCGAGCCGCGTCCCCTCACTCACCTCTGCCGCTGCGCCTCCAGCGCGAAGCCGCCGCCCGCCGCGC
>JACBWW010000027.1:2624569-2699033 GCA_020086605.1 Lanius collurio
CCCGGTCCCGCTCCCGGTCCCGCTCCCGGCCCCGCTCCCGGTCTCGGTCCCGGCCCCGCTCCCGGCCCCGCTCCCGGTCTCGGTCCCGGCCCCGCTCCCGGCCCCGCTCCCGGTCCTGCTCCCGGTCCCGCTCCCGGCCCCGCTCCCGGTCTCGGTCCCGCACCGCCCCGGGTCCCGCTCCCGCTCCCGTTCCGCACTGTCCGCACGGCCCGCACCGCCCCGGGTCCCGGTCCCGCACCACCCGCACCGCTCCCGCTCCCGTTCCGCTCCCCCTCCCAGACCGCTCCCGCCCGGCTTGGTGGATGCGAGGCTGCCCCAGGCAGTGCTGGAGGTTCTTGCCCCTGCTCCCCCGCAATCGGGGCTCTCTGAATGAGATTTTAGGGTTGAGGAGACCAGAAGGTGCTACAGGCAGAGGATGCTGCTCTTGGCTGGCTGTGCTCTGCCTTCGTTCTTGTGAACCGGCAAACAAAATCACGTTTAAATAGAAATAACTGCAGGTAAACCAAGTGGGAGGACACCATAGCAGGAATTGGCTGTGGCACTTCCCCACTGGTCTCCCTCTGTTTTGTCCCTGTTCTCCACCTGTGTGCCAGGAACATCCCAGCCTGGCTTCTGGATTGATGTTGTGCCTGCAGGGATGCTCACTGCAGCCCTTCCCATCTCATCCCATCAGAAGAAAATCACTAAGAAGAGTTTATCCATGTGAAAAACAGCCCCCAGCAGTCCTGCCAAGGTCAGTGTGAACTGCTGAGCTGGTGCTCTGCTCTGAGCCACAGCTGGGTCCGCACATTGACCTTTTCCAGGCAATGCAGAACACCTTGGGGAGAGAAGCACCCAAGTCCTCCCTTCCCATGCTCTTCTCCCTGCCCTCTCCAGCGACACATCCCACCTGTCTGCCCGTGTTCTTGCTTCTCATTTTACTAGAAAAGAAAGCCATGGACTTTCTCCAGGTCAGACAAGATCCACATGTGTATGAAACATGGCTAGGGATTTAATTGAAGCAGGTTTGGGTAGGAGGCTCTGCAGTGTTTAGTTTGGTCACCACCCCTCAGCCAGCCACGGAGACATCCTTCATGGGGAGAGGGGTCTGCTAGTCTGTTCTCCAAGTGTGAAATCCCAGGGAAGAACATGGCTCTGTGCAGGGTGAGGGTTGCAAAGAGACCTCCTCTTCCTAGCACCAGTCTGAGGGTCTGCTCTGGCACAGGCCTGGGGTCACTGACTGTGCTGCTCCACCAGCAGTGAGCTGGCTGCTCCAGGTGTCACCTGCACAGCTCATCCTTGCCCAGCCTCTCCTGGGGCATCGAGTGAGGAGTTTCAGGGTGCTCTGCTCATTAATGAGTCCTTATGAATTCCCCACTGCCTGACCCAGCATGATTCACTCTCCCAGTGTGGGTGCTGAGGTCTCTGAGCCCTCTCCTTTGCTGTGCAGTTGCTTCATCCTGCCCTGCTGTTAACTCTCCTTGGAGGTATCATTGTGGGAAGCAGAGCAATTCTCCAGTTCCTTTGTGATCCCCACTGGGCATTGCTCCACTTTGATTTTCTTTCTTCCTCTCATTGACTTCTTAGCTCCTGTAAACAGCAAGGTGACAGCGGGAGTTAACCACAGAGAAATGGATTTACACTTCTGGAGTCAGCATGGCCTCATCCCAAAATAGGGACAGCGCAGGAGGAAGCAAAGCTCAGCAAAGCAAAGATGAAGGGAAACCCCTCAGATGTGAGATGTGTGGGTATCAAAGGGAGGCTGTTGCGATCCTGGACACAAAACAACATTGACTTAGGCAGTGAATTGAAATAGGCAGAGAACTGACCTTGTGCAGGAGTGCCCCTGGGAGGGTACCCAGACCAGTAGGATGCACTCTGTGGATTTCTTCCCATTCCAGTGTGGTTCATGGCCCACACCTCATGCTGAGAGAGGTGCTATGCCAGTCCATCACCCCATTCCTGCCACAGCTGCACCCGCCCCTCACTTTTGACATCCACATCCAGTCCTGGAGGGTTATATGTGTCTGCCCTGGGCTACACAGGGCAGCTTCCTCCCCACTGCTCCAAGTGCCTGGTTTTGTACAGCAAATTCTCTTGTTCCCCACCTGTGGTGGTGTCCCCTGAGTGAGCAGGGCCCTCTGAAGGTCAGGCTGTTAAAAAAATTCCCTTCAAGCTTAAGCAACAGCCCTCTCTATATTTATGGTTGGGCCAACCCTTCCCTGTTTTTACCACTGGTACAGAGTGGGTGAGCAGCGGAGTTTTTCTGACAGAGCATTTTTCAAGGCCTGACAGACAAAATGTCTTATCCTTGCCCTTATCAGGAGCAGTTTTCTGCTTATTCACTTGTAGGAAACACGGGTACAACACATTCCTCTCTCAGCAGGGAAACCTCCACAGCCCCACTGGAAGATCAACAGAACTGGCAGAAACCTTTCTCTGAATGTCAATAACTCACTCCAGGGAATTTGGCCTTCCCCAATCATCGCCTCCCTGACCAGATAAGCAAACACAAGGGACTAAGCTCTGTTAGCTTAGGTGCTGGGAGTGCTCTCCTGGTCACCCTGCCCAGGCTGCCTTGGCTAACCATTAGCAGGGGCTCCTCTGGCTGGAGATACGAGCGTTGCCAAAACATGGCTCAGAAGAGCACAGAGGAGAGACCTCCACTCCCTCATTGTCCTCAGGCATTTCTCACAGGAGTCCCTCAGGAAGCAGCAGAAGTTGTAGCCCTGAGCTGATGCCCCAAAGAACTCCTCCTCCCTACCTTTTATCCAGGGATCCTGTCCTCTTTTTCTCTTCCTCTCCTGCACATGAGCTTTGTCTTTGGTGCAAAAGTATTTCCCGTCAGCCTCTGCTTCTTGTAGGATCTCATCTTCATACTTCTCCTACACCAATGAGAAGAACAATCAGTCTACAAACTACCTCAGCTTTCCCAGGGAGCTGGTGGCACTGCCAGGGACCTTTGTGACCATTGCTATGGAGTGATGACAAATGCTGTTGTTCATAAACGCTCTTGACTGGCTGGAAAGAGAGGCACTTCTATCCCTCAGCAGCAAGTTGTGTAACAGGGTGGGAATGAGGTTTGGCACCTGGAGCAGGAAGAGCCATCACCTTCTGGAAGGATCTTGGGCTGGAACAACTTGTTTCAAGTCTCTGGGACCTGGCAGCCTAAGCTGATGGCTGAAGAGAACAAACTAACCTCGCTGTCCGTCGTGTCTGGCTCATCCGATTCTTGCTTCCCAGACTCAGCATTGTCATCTAAGGAAACACAAAAAGAAGGTTTTTTGGGTGGTGAGAATCTTAATAAGCTCATGAGCAGATACAGAGCCACTGGCCCAGGCTCACAGAATCACTGAGGCAGAAAACAGCTTCAGCAATAAACTGTGTTGTGCAGCAGAGGCACTGCAAGCTATGTGGCCTGGAATGAATGCTTAGGGGTGATCCAACAGGACTGGATTGGGAAAGCAGCTCCTAGGAAATCTGTATCCATAGAACTTTGTTATGCCAAGGTTACAAGAGCTGTCCCAACATCTGTGGCTATATACAGGTGGCTATTTAAGCCCCAGACTGCTCCTTCCTGTTTGAGCCCCAGGCGGGGAGAAGTGTGTTGGGGTGAAGAGGCCAAAAGGGACAATCCCCACTTTTGCTGCTGGTGTCAGTCAGTGGCTCTTGGCAGGGAATGTGTGCTGAGGAGCAGAGGAAGGAAAGGCAGGGGAGATTGTTCCCTTCCCAGCAAAAGCATTCTGCTGTACACAGACCCTGGGGCTACATGGCCCCAGACATGTACCTGCACACACGTGACCTCTGCACAGGCTGAATCGGCATGGGTTGGGGGCCAAGCCTTGCTGGTGGTGACATCACCCTGTCTGCACATACAGCTACACATCTGGGCTGGCCACGATGGGCAGAAAGGGCTGTGGCCTCTTCTGAGGGACAGGGGCATCCCAGAAGCTCAGTACTGGTTGCTCATGACAGCCAGGTCTAGCCAGGATGGAGCTCAGCAGGGTAGGCCCCCTTGCTGCCCCTGCAGAGCTGGGGGAGCAGATGATGTTGCTTCCAGGCACTCCTGGATTCTCTGTAGCCTCATCCCATCCCCACCTTATCCTTCTGCAGGTTAAGGCTCACTAGAAAGTGCAGAAGTATTTGTATACTGTTTCCTGGGCTTTGTGTCAACCTTAAGGTGAGAACTGAAGAAAGTCCTGTATTCCCACACCCAAAATGTAATCAGTTGAAATTCTTCTGCCATGATGATATCTCCTTAGCATGTAAATCACCGAGGACTCCTTTTTTTTTTTTTTTTTTTTTTTTTTTTACCATGAAAAATCCTGCTCTGGAGAGTGTTCCCAAACCACTCTGACACGCCCAGACCAACTAATCCAGGTGAGCTCAACTTTCTGGTCAAGCCAGTAAGGCTGGTACTGAGCAGCTCCTAGCAGACGTGCTTCCCACTCTGATCCCCATGGCTGCTGCTTCCCGCCCACCTGGACAAACCTGGCACCTGTGTCCTGTGGGGGTCAGGCAGGGAGAAAGCCTTAGAAGGGCTCTTATGGGGAATGGAGCAGGGAAAGGGAGGAAACCATCCTGATCTACCTGCTAGAGGCACCAGCATCCCTGGCTCCATGCTCAACCCTATGTGCTGTGTCATCACAGGACACACTCTAGGGCAAGGGCACAAGCAGGGATGGTTTTCCAGTGCTAGTCCTGCAAACTTCTTGCATTTTCCCCATCTCTGCTGAGAAATTCTGACCTTCTTACCTGAGAGGAGCAGGAAATGCTAGAGCAGCAACACTGGCTTGTTGCTGCTCACTGTGGAGTGGGTTTTGCCAAGAGGTTGGAGCTGCACTGGCTCTTTAGCCCCTGGAGAATTCCATGGAACCAGTGTGGAGTTCAGGGTGCTCTGCTGAGTGTGCAAGGACACCCCATGGGTGGCTTCTGTCTGTGCTGGACAGAGACGCTGGGCTTTTCTCCAGAAGAACTGGGATTGCTTTCTCCCTGTAGGTACTGAGCCTGAATTTTGACATATCTAGGGTGGAAAATTGAGCTCCCAAGGACAGAAGTGTGAAACCTGAAATTTCTCCCAATGGCCCAGAAGAGCTGAGAGCCAGGAACACTTTGTCCCTTTGCAGCCCTTTGTGGCTTTGCAGGTGTGCGCAGAGCCCAGCAGAGAGCTCTGGGCTAGGAAATGCCTTCACCAAAAGTCACCTTTCACTCTTACCTTCTCAAATGTCACATTCGCCTGGGGCTTCTTACCTGCTTCTCCCTTGTGTGCACTGACATCCCGTCTCATGCCAGCCTCAGGAAGGGCCTCTGGGTCACTTGGCGTGGAGTTGTTTGTCAGATATGCCTGTGAGAGCGTGAGCTGTGGGATACAGGGAGACAGGGAGCACAAATGCTGCTGTCACCAGGCAGGAGAGGATTGTCCTCAGCCCTTACTTGATGACTGTGACACCCACAGGGACGAGCATCACACAGGTGCTCCTGTGCACTGTGGTGTGTTTGCAGGGAGCCCAGCACCTCCTGCAGCAGCCTGTGGGAGGGGGCACAGGCGCTGCCTGCCCTTGGGCCTGGATGGAAACCCTGTGGACACCGGAGGGGAGGTGGGGAATGAGAGGCAGGACTGCACAATGTGCAAATTGGCTTCACACGTATGAAACCCATCCTCCCACAGGACATTAATGCTGGTCACAGTGGTGCCATCAGCAGTGCTGGACATCCTGGGGTGGGGTAAGGGGCTGCAGTTCTACGCCAACACGAGCTGTACTCACCACAGCTGCATCCTCCTCATCCTCCTCGTCCTCGGCAGCACCAGCCAGCGCCCGGATGGCACTGGGCCAGCGGTAGGGACAGCGCGGCTCGTCCCGCTGTGCCCCGTGTCCCCCAGCGGGGCCGCGGGCTGCCGGCACAGCCGGGCTGTCCCCGGGGCTCTCCCGCGGGCTGCCGCAGCCCCGCAGCTCCCGGCGGCCGGGCCAGTCCGTCTCCCTGCCGCGGCCGGACTCGGACAGGTCCAGCGGCGCGTCCGCATCATCGTCCCTCGCCTCCTTCACCTTTGCTCGGAGCTCGGAGCGGTCCCGGCTCAGCCAAAGCTCCTTCTCTCCCTTCTCGTCCGCAGCATCATCCAGGAAGGTCCTCTCCTCCTTGCAAGCTGCCGCGATGCCGAGCCACGGCGACAGGGGCCGCTCCCCGGGCAGGAGCTTTGTGTCGCCGTCCGCCCGCCGGCCCGGCTGGCGCTGCTGCAGCAGGAGATGCTGCAGCCGCTCCCGGTGCTTGAGGAGGTGCAGCTTCTCCTCCAGGTGCTGGTCCCTCACGTACACCATGGTGGCAGGAAGCTTCAGCAAGGCTGCGTGGTCTTCCCAGCTGTCCCGGGACCGCGTCCTGCCGTCGGCAGCTTTGGTCCGGAGCAAGTGGCTGGGGAAGCTGTCGCCGTCCCGGTCAGCCGGGGCGCTGGGACTCGCCAGCCCCAGATGGTGCAGGGAAAGGTGCTTGTGGAGGAGGCAGAGCTGCTCTCTGCGGGCACTTAGTTTTAGGTTTTCATAGGATGGAGCAACCTCGGGGGAGTCCAGTTTGCTTACTGGTAAATAACTTTAAAAAGAGTGGGAAAAAAAATTGCATCAGCTATATCACATCAGGGAAAAAAAAATAGAGCATTAGAGTTTTCCCATAGTTTCCCAGCTCTGCAGGGATCTTTGTGGTCTCTCCTGCTCTTTCCAAGTCCTGTTGCAGCTCTTGGCCAGTACATCAGGCTTGTCTTTGGGTTCTGTGCTGGGGAGGAGGTGCCAGGGGTGTCAGGCAGTCAACAGTGGGTCTCCATACAGGGCAGGAAGCCATTCCCATCCCACCATCCAGCAGCAATCCCCCGTCCCTGGGCCACAGCAGCTCAAGGCAGGGGCTTGAGTAAGGGTAAGGATGCAGTGACCTCTCATATCAGCACTGCTGCTGAGAACACACTTTTTGAATAATGTCTTACAGGCAGCAACATCCTAACTCCCTTGGCTTTCTTAGTTCCTGAAGACCCCTCAAGACAGAGGAACAGCTCACCTACCCCTAATATCACTCAGCAAGAGACTTTTACAACCATCCTAGGAAGGTTGGTACCGTGCAGGAACCTGCCCTGCAAGCCCAGTCCCAGCTGCTGCTGGTTGTTTGGCAGCTTCCATGAGTGCAAGCTGTTCTCAGGAATGCTCAGCAGAACTACTCACACTCTGGGAAACTCAGTGTCTCTACAGACAAACTCACTGGCCTTGCCCTATGCTCCCAAAATCATTGGGGAGGATAGGCCTGGGAAGTGCTGAGCCCTGCAGGAAATCCCATTAGAATAGATAAGGAGGAGCAGGAATTGCTGCCTGCCTGGGACAGTCCTTCTGCCTGGATATGGGGGCATCTGGTTCACTTTGTGGCTCTGTCTGAGGAGCTGGAATAACGAGAGGCTGACCTTGTAGTGCCAGATTCCAGTCATTTTTTACTGGTGTAAATTGGGAGATCCCCCCTCTCCAAGGCTGTGGGAAAAGTTTGGAGAGAAAGGTGGGCAGACACAGTGAATACTGGCCATCCATCCATTGAGGGCCAGCAGCAATGGATCAGGGCCACACCACAACCCCATGCTGGTACTCACACCTCGAGGCTGGGGCTGTTCTCACGCTCTGGAGGGAGAGGAGTCTTCCTTGCTGGTGGAGACACTGATGCCCCTGAAGGACTCTTTTCCAGGAGGCAGGGTCTGGAGCCAGGTCTCACCAGGGCAATAGTTCCATGCAGTTGGTTGGAAATCCTCTGGGACGCCTGTGGCAGAGGAGAGAAAGTCCAAGTGAGCCATTCTGCAGTGTGTCCTGGGTTCCAGGGAGCCTGGCTGAACTGGGACACATCTCCTCACCAGTGGGAACAAAACAGACAGCTCCTGGGTGCACTGCTTGATATGGTTCTGGTCAACAACTCTATCAAGTTTTTATTCCTTTTTCCAGGAAATTTCCCCTTCATATGCTCTCTATTTTGGGGCTGCACTGATTTTTAGTGCAGGAGGTTTTTTGTCTCCTCTTAAGTCATGATTCAGTGGCTTAACCAAGATAAGACCCTGCAAATTCCTTTTTCCCTAGTCAGGCCTTTACTCATGCAAGACTTTATTCATGCAAACTCCTGGCACACACTGGTTTGGTGGGTGTATTTCTAGTGGAGTACCTGGGCCAGGACATCATTGTCTCCATCAGCTGTCATGAAAGGCTCACCACATGTTCTGACTTGACTTTCCCCTGCCCACCTGGAGATGTCACCAACCCTTCCAGTGATCCCTATTAATTATCCCCACAGCCTGCCTGCAGCCTTACCAAAACCCCTTTTCACCTGCTCTTTCATGTTTTTTGTGGAGGTCGAGTAAGCAAAACCTGTGCCCAAACAGAAGAATCTGTGGGGGTGTGTACGTGGGCTTGAGTTACCCTGACCAGGAACAAAGTCCAGGTTCTGCAGTCTCATCTCCCAGTGCCCAGTGTCACCACATCACTCAGCAGACCTCGGCTGACACCCTCTCTGTGTTTGTCCTTGCAAACACTGAAAGCCAGACCCTCTGAAAATGCCAATATTGATCATTCTGCAGGTGGAGAGACATCTGTGGTGCTCTTGGGCAGGGCTGCTGTGGTGCCTTTGTTCTGGGTACCCACAACTCCCACAGTTTACATGTTCTCCAGCCTCTTCCAACCTTCACTGTGCTCCAGCTGCCTGCTCCAGGAAATGGAGAGCTGGCTCTGTGGCTCAGGATAAGCTACACTGAAATGAGGCTCAGCACAATCTCCCCAGGTGTTTCACTCCTCAGTGTTTTCCCCAGTAAGACCTCTGAGAGAGGAACCAGAGTGATGAGCAGAGGACCCAAGGATGCTGGAAATACAGTCATGGAAGATAAACACAGGAGCAAACAAGGATTTGCATGGTCACAGCAGGGACAGGAGCCTGTGCTGAGCTTTGCTTGCAGTGAGTGGCAATTTCTGCAGAGGATGGATCTGGTGTTTGGTAGGTGCCTTCCTTGGCTCTGGTAGTGACAAACTACCCAAGTGTGGCTAAGTGTTCAACCCCACAAGTGCCTCCTACCCTTACCCTATCCCAATCTGTTTGTCTTGATCCAGTTCAGATGACCACAGCAGTGGGGAGAAGGCCCAAGGACATCAGGCTACCTCTGACAACTCACCATTTCTGCAAGGCTGACTTCTTGGAGGACAGTGCCTGGAGAAGTCCTGCTGCTTGGAGAGCTTCTCTGGAGCTTCTCTGGAGGCTTTTCTGCAAAAAAAAGGCACAATCAGCTACTGTGATGGTCCCCCAGAGCTGCTGCAGCCCTGCCCTGCAGTGTGCTGGAGCCTTGCAACCTCCCAGCGATGGCACTGGCTGGTACCAACCACGTCTCAGTGAAGATTTTGAGTAAAAATTGCCTTCTGGCTCAAGCCAGCACCTGATGGAATGTGCCCTTCATTGCATGTGTGGGTGGCAGCAAGGGAATGCCACAGTTTCTGCTTGAATTGCCTTACAGTGAGGGCACCCAGCACTCTTTTGCCCTAGTACAGAGCAGGGTGTTTCTCCCTTGATCTGAATTTCCCCCCCATCAGGTTTTCTGTCCATGACAATGTCCATCTGAGCTGCCAACAGCTTGATCTTTGCTCTCCAGAGCCTTTCCCTGGGCAGTTTTGCACCATGGCTCAGTGACTCTTCCCAGCCCCAGGTTCCTCAAGGGTGGCAGGAGCCAGCACCACCCACCTTCACTGAGCTCGAGGTCTGGCACATCCTGATGGGCTTCTTCTGCTTCCCTGGGCTCTGTTTTCTCTGTGCTGACATTCCTGCTCACTGGGAGAGTCAAAGGGGAGCTTGGTGTGGAGCAGCTTTCTCTGGAGGTGACTGCTGGGGTCTTTGTCCTGTCCCTTTTGGAAGGAAAAGGACATGAATGAATGAGGAAGAGCAGGAGAAGGAAGGTTTTGGAGCCGCTCTACTGAGAGCTCTGAGCCTGATAAATAAATATGCATATTTATGTATGTGTGGATGTGGATATACCGGATCCTCAGACTCACCTCCTTCCACAGCAGCTTATCAGTACCCAGCTGCAGTCTGGAGCATGGACAGAGCCAGCATGACAGCCCAAGGTGTGATTGCCCCACTTGGTCGTGGGTAACGATGTTGGGTAAGCCAGGACCCAGCTGTGATGTTGCAAAAGCTCTGTGGGAACCTGTCCCTGGTTGGGCTTTCAGCCTGATGGAGGGGTGGATTCAGCACAGGGATGTGGTGTCTGTCCCCTGTTACCACATCAAGATGGAGAGGCTGGTGCTCTCAGTGACTACAAGGAGTGACTGAATCTTGGAGACACACACAGAGTCCTGGATTTCTGTAGTGAGGGGATTCCCCTCACTACAACACTGGATGGACTCTTGTGGGAGTCCAGAATACAGAGAATATTTCCCTACCTTATTTGAGGCCTTTATAACCCGTTTTACACCCCTTTGTACAACACTGCTTTTAACCTTTGTCCATGGAAAAGGCTGCTAAGACTTTAGAATGAGTTAGAATTTACAAAGGTATAAGTCAGGTGGTTGTATAATGTGTAGTTTGTCGCAGGATGAAAATCTTAGAGATTTTAGGGTTTTTTAGTATAGTAAGTAGATAAAGCAAAAACCACCAAGATGGAGAATTGTTGTCCTTTTTTTTACCTTCTACTTCCTTCTTCACCTACTCCATATTTTGCATAAAATAATTGGTTAAAAATGGCCGCAGTTCCTGTCTGCATGTCCAAGTATTCATTGGGCATTGGTAGAAAAACAAAGATAATGTATAATTGGTTGATGTGTCTATAAAAGGGCAGCGGATTTTTAGTACCATGTCTTTTGCATCTTTTCAGCTTCATGCTCTGCTGCCGAGTTGTACCTTGCTGATAAGATGGCAATAAACAACCTTGAGTCCGAGAAGATTCAGAAGTCCCTTTTATCTCTGATTAGCAGCAAGGATTTACTCCTCCATCTGAGGAGTACTGTGGGGGGTCATCCACCGTCACATACTCTGATGCTGGGACATGGATGGCTGGAAATCTTCCTATCCAGCATCTTAGCAAGCCCAGCCTATCCTACAGCTCTGGAACTACTCAGCCCTTGGGAAGCATCAGGGAGTAAAAGCCAGAGTTTCTCTTTAAGCGGATGGTGGTCCTGTGCTCCAGAGAAAACACATTTCTAAATCTAATCCCTCAGTGCTAATTCCTCTGGTTTTTAAACCCTTGAGGAATGAGCTGATTTGTATATATTGGCCAGCCTGGCAGGTTACTTGGCTTCCAGCACAGCGCTCTGCTTGGCTATGAACCTGTTGGTGCAGATCACATCTCCTTCTTTAACCCTGTCACAGTCCCTTGTATGTCACTCTCCCTCCCCCAAAACTACCCATTTCCTGCAGACCCTCTCTGGCTGCTGCAGGAGGGGAGCTGGTGCCATGGAAAAGCCATGGAAGCCCAGGCTGAGGTCCATGCAAGCTGCTCAGGGTTTTGTTTCCAAGAGGTAAAATATCTTTTTCCCTAAAAATGAATCATTCTATGCTGGGGAACAGGGGAGTGAGCAAAGATCAACAAGGATTTTGAAACCATTAGGGATTTTTCCGTGTCTAGCATATTCAGGAATCCACAGGAATTAGATGCTAAAATACCCCTGAGGATGCCACAGTGTGGACATTGCCCTGCTCAGCTGTGTGGATGCCCTGGTTTTTACCAACATCCCTCATAAAGAATGAAACCAGGAAAGTGCTTACTCCAGGCTCCGGAGCCTCTTCAGCTCCTCCTTGAGAGTTTTATTCTCTTCCCTCAGGCGGTTGGTCTCGTTTGCTGCAGGGACAGAGATGGTGCTGTGAGTTCAGATGCTGCAAAGAGAGAGCTGATGCTCCTCACAGCTCATGGGGGTGCCCAGGGGAGGAGGAGGGAATAGCACTGGCTTTTGGAGGGATGCCGATTTTCCTTCCTTCTTTGTAAACATGCTGGGGCTAAAGGATAAAAAAGAGCAGCTTTCTGACTCAGGTTTCATCAGAATTGGGTCTGCTTGCAGCTCACCCAGCTCAGGGGCAGAGCACAACCCAGACACACTGTGTGTGGCACTGTGGTGGGTTGGACACAGCCAACACCCTGCCCCTGAACACCAGGGCAGGATAAAGAGTGGGTGCTGTGTTAGGGGGAGGGCTGGGGGTCTTGAGGGGAATCAGACAGAGGCCAGAGGCAGCTGTGAGCACCCAGCACTGGGTGCTGCAGCAAGGAGGCCACGGAGAGCATGGGTGGGCTCCCAGGCCCGGCGCCTTGCCTTGCTCCTGCTTGAATGCAGCACTCGGGGAGCACTGGCATAGCAGGGGAGATAAACCAAGGGCTCTAGGCACCTCTCCATCCCTCCCAAATTCCTTATCTCCTTTACCCCCATGACCTTCCCTGGCCTGCTCAGATCCCCAGGGAAAAGCACCCTGTGCCTCAGCAGTGCTGGAAGCTCTGCCAGAGGCTCAGGAGAAGATCCTTCACATCTGTTGCTTGATTTCATTTACCCGTGCTGAGCTGCTGCTGTGACTTTCCTGTCTTTGCCAGAGTGTTGCTCCTGCTGTGCCAAATGCATCCTTTTTCCAGGCAGCTGACATGGCCTGGAATCTCTCATTTTTCTGGAGGTGTGGAGGGCTGCAACCCCCAGCTCTGATGATTTGTGTGAAGGGTTGTCTGCTTGAGGGGATGTGAACTGCCATCCACAGTCCTGCTCACTCCCTTCTTCCCATCCCCAGACCCTTCCCAGATTCCTGCTCTCCACGAGGGCTCATGTGCAAATATCTGGGAGAGGGGTTTGAGCAAAGACTTAGCCTGCCAAAGCCGAGCTTACAGCGGGTGTAGGTACGTACAGAGGATGAAGATGTGCTGCAGGCTCTGGAAATGAGAGGTCTCGTACTCATTCTGCTTCTTTTTGGCCAGCTCCTGGGTGACCATGCATCTGTCACAAAGACCAGCTCGCAGCCTGGAGGAAGGAAAGCCCACAGCTTGCTGCCACATGGTTTCCATGGGAGAAATAAGTTCCTGCCCTCCCCACAGAGAAGTGTGAGCACCAGACCATCACCCAGAACCAGCCCCGCAGCCCAACACCGGCCCTTGCACCCCTCCAGATCCAGTCCCACCACCAGCAGCCTAGGAAAGCTCCTATACCTGTGCCCAGGCTCTTCCAGCTCTCCCAGCAGCTGAGTATGGGAAAAATTGAGGTTCATGTGCTACATCCCACTCTGAGGAAGACAGCAAATCCCAAACTCTCCCCCTAGGAGGGTGCAGTTACTGCCACTCAGCAGCACTACTTAAAAACAAATCCTACCTGTTTTCTAACACCTTTACATTTTCTTTAAGGACCTTCTGTTGTTCCCTTAACTGGTGATTTTTAGCAAATAGCTCTTCAATTCTCTGAGCATCGCTAGTTGAAGAAACAGAACAAAGACAAGAGGGTTATTAGATTTCTCCCTAAAACCTGTGCCTTCATCCACAATGCCCTTTTTCTTGTGTGTCAGGAGGGGAAACAAATATGCTGGAGCCTGGATGCTGCCCTGTGACACCCTCCTTGGAGTCAGCAGCTTAATTTCTCCCAGTTACTGCTTCCCAAGAGGGCAAGAACTGGCTGGCACGAGCATCACCTGCCAGTGGGAAGGCTGGACTGGGATCCCCCAAGCCCTGCCTGGAGCCAAAAGACTTGAATTTGGCAGTGCCAGATTGGCAAATGGTGCTCTCTAATGCAGCAGTCTTGAAGGATAACTGGGGAAGTCTGAAATTCCAGTGGTGTAACCACCCCTCTGCCTCCCCGGCATCGCTCACCGGCACTTCTCCGTCGTCAGCTCCGTCACCTTGCTGTGCAGACCTGGAATAAAGAACAGACACTGGAATAATGAACAGACACACAGAGCTGGGTGTTTATTGCCAACCCCCGGCTCTCAGGAGCAAACTGATGGAATTTCAGGAAGGTGAGTGGCTTTGCAGAAATCTCATCCATTCACAAGCCTTATCTCTGATAAGGAATAACACATTGCATGTGTTAAATACTGTCACAGTTTAATGTAACTGGGAAAGCTGTACAAAGTCTGAGCTTGTTCTGTATCTCTGCTATTTAATGAGCCTGCATATCCTTCCCAGACCCAAAAAGTCTGGTTTAGCTTTTGTTTCTACTTATTTCTCACTACAGCCTGCATTTCCCAGGTGGGCAGTATTTTATAGCTTTCAGGGTTGGAAAACATCTTGGAGAATATTTACAGCTGAATAGCTTTCCTTGATGCATCTGCAGACATTGTATCCTGTCAAATCCATTTTATGCAAAGTAGATGTAAACATGTGGTTTAAATTGCTCAACAGTTTCCTCTAACTCTCACACCGCTTGAAATTACACAAGAGAAGAATGAATTCATAAGCCAGAATCATCCAAAAGTGATGAAGTTTTGTTCATAATATTGATATTGGGAATTATTCTAATAGGAAAACAATTGGACTTGGCACTCGGTCGCTTAACCTAATGGGTTTTATTTTAATAATGTATGACCTGAGAAATAATTTATTCCCTAGAGGAATAAGCTATCCAACCTGACTCAAACATTTCCTTTAACAGAGCTTCATCTCCTGCTGCTTCTGTCTTAAAGATTATTGCATCTTTCTGCTTTCCCTTTGATCCCTCAGCATCCAAATACACTCCAGTCCTCACTGCTCGGAGCAGATGCCCAGCAGGTGTGTGTGACACCTCTGCAAAGCTCCCAATTCACCTCTATCACAGACCATGACAGCAGGGGCAGGAAAGGGGCCAAATCCGCAGTGGTTACTGCTTGTAGAAAGTGGGATTCCTGCTGGGGCTGAGCACCTCCATGGCTTGATTTCCAGGAGCATGGAGTGCTGGAATGTCCTCTCTGTTCTGCTCCTTCTCATCATTTAAAAGTTACTTTTTTCTCAGTTTGTCAATGAGAGGTACCAAGGGGCCATCAGAGAGCATTCTCCCCTGAGGGACAGGCTGTGACCCCATGTCCCAATCCATCCCCGTGGGTGCTGCTTGCTCAGCACTAATCCCCAAAGCTCCCTAATCCACACCTCCTCCTCCTCCCTTCAGGTTACATTACAAAGAAATGGATTTTGGCCAGTTTTTGATAAGACATTTTGTGTCTCCTTACCTTGGACCTCTTTCTCGTGGATTTCCTTGAGCTTGTTCAGGAACTCTGCAAAACTCTCTGTGGTCATGTTCAAGACTGAGCCACACACCAGGCTCTGTCCTTTTGCTTCAAATTATTCAGGTTTCAGCCTAAAATAGAATGGAAAAGTCCAACAAAGGAGATGTGTCATGTACATGTGGTGCTCTGAAAAGGATGAAGCCCAAAGCTAGGAAGGGAAATTATTTGCTAAACCATAGGACACTTTTTTTGTCCACCCTGCCTCAGTGCTGAGCATAGCAACGAGCATGTCTTAGATATTGGGAGAAGCCCAGCTGGAAAATCAGGCTTTTCCTCTACTTGTTGAGCTGTTTAAATTGCATTTCTCTGGGATGAGGTGGGGCAGGGCACCTTGAGCATAAAGAAGGGACTGCAGGACTCATGTTGGGACCACGTGGGGACTGATGATGGGGAAATTCACAACAGCTTTGGTGCTTGAGCCTGATGGACTCATCTCCTGCTGGGATGCACCCATGCATCCCTCCTCCCTCTGGCACCACACACAGCTTTTACAGAGGCAACACACAGCACTTGGTCACCCCACTGTCACTGCCCAGGCTTTCTGCATGGCCTCGCTGGCTGCAGCCTCTTTGAACCCTTGGGAGACACCCAACAGAGCTTTTCCACCCAGTGTTACAGAGAAATCAGGGGAGGTGGTGTCCAGAGCCAAAACTTGCAGGAAGCTGGCATGGGCACAGCACCCATGGGGTCCTCTGGAACCACCAAACCCACACTAGGAAAGAGGAACCTCCACATGAAGGCATTAAGCATCTGCACATGGGAGCTGGTCCCCCAAAAATCATTCTGGGTTAATGAGTCATGGTGAGAAATCCCAATGCCAACAAAGCACCTGGACACCCACCCTTCAACCACGAAGAGATGACCAGGGAGGAAACGTCCCCTCTGTTGCTGGAAAGTGAAGAGTGGGCTGGGACCTGGGCTTTGCAGCCCCTTGGGGAAGGTCTGTGCTGGGTTCCAGCGCTCTCCCAGCCCGGTGCCTTTATCTGCATGTGGAGCAGGGATGTGGCAGATCGCCTGCATATGCAAGATGTGGGCACGCAGAGCTGGGAGAAGAAAGTTTCCCCTAAAGCATCTGATTTTCAAAAGAAATGAGGCACGCGCCAGCAAGCACAAGCAGCGAGCTCGGCGTGCTCAGATCAGCGGAGCAGCTGCCTGAACACGAACCATCCCTGAGCCACTTTGGCTTTTGAGCAAATCTGATACAAACAGAGTAGGGATCTCACTCTCTGGGGAATAAATTGAAAAATATTCATTGCTTCCACTTCCCAAGGCATAACCCACCCGTTCCCAGGGCTGGGTGATCGATCCTGGCAAATAAAAGCATGGTGTGGCTCGTCCAGCTTGAGATCTGCTGCTGTGAAATGGCATTGGGATCTGAGCTCAGCCCCAAAGACCACAGCTGAAAAACCAGCCAGGGGAAATAACGAACAAAACAGAAAAAAACCCTCCTGATGCACTTCCCAGGATCACTGAGTCCTAAATTTGTCTCTGCCCGGGGCAAAGCCCCTCCCCAGGGCTGAAGGGAGGTTGTGAGATCAACCCCTGCCATCACGGGACTGACACCCCAAGCACCAGCTGGGAAGGCTCTGAAGCTCTCAGGCTTTTCCCTTTGCATTCTCCAGTGCTGTAATCTGGGAAGGGATTGCAACTGGGAGCAGAGGAGTTGGTGGCTGCTTGTGCTCCTGCTGTGCTCGCTGCTGCTGGATCTGGTCCTGCCCACCTTGTACTGAAGGCTGCCCACCTTTCCCCAAGGCTGGTGTCTCCGAGGGCTGAACCCAGTGTTTCGAGGCACAGGGCTCCAGCCCAGCCATCCCAGGAAGGTGGCACCCCAGCTGGGACTGGTGCCAGCCCTCTGCTCAGGGATGTAGGGCTGGGCTGGCGTGTGCTGGGGGGTGGGAGGCACGGGGGCAGCCCAGGGGCTCGGTGCTGGATCCAAATCCCTGCAGCTGTGACTCAGTGCTGCAGGCAGAGCCCAGCACAGCAGGATTTGGGGCTGGGGTGTGGGCAGCACCTTTTCCTTCTGTGCATGGCTGAGGCCATGGTGCCACCAGGGTTAGGGCTCACTCCTGGTTTTCTTCTCCTCAGAGTCCTCAGGTGAGTCCTGTGACCTGCTGCAGATCCAATCAGCAGGGAAGAGCTGCCAGTTTTGGTGATTTTTGAGATGCCAGAACCCATCTCTGCCTGCAGATAGAGCAGCCACTCTGTGGCAAATCTGGCAAGAACCTCGAGTCTTGTCTGTGCACACACATGGTAACAGAGACCCTGCATGAGCATCACTCCCCATACCATCTGTTCCCAGGATTCAGCCTTTTGCTGCACCAGAACAGCCCCACCAACAGCCCAGGCTCCCCAGGGGGCTCAGCTTTGCTCCCCCCTGCCCAGTGTGGGTGGGTGAAGGTGCGAAGTCGCAGCTCCCTGCTCCTCTACCCTGTTCCAGAGGATTTATTGAGGGAGATTTACTGCTGAAGCCCAGACCACAGAGTCCCTCAGCGTGGAGCTCGCTCCCTGAGACAGGGATTTCATTTACAGCCCTTTGCAGAGCTGTCACTGTGATGTAGAGCCCACAGTGCTGGATGCAGCCCCTGGCAGGGCCAGAGCAGCCCTTTGCCGTCAAGGCAGGGCCGGGCATATTTCACAGTGACAGGTGCCCTCTGCAAACAGAGCCCCAGTGTCGGGGACCAAAGGCAAACTCCTCATCCAGGCCCTAAATCTGAAGGGTTTGGAGAGCCCAAGATGTGGGGTAGAGCTGTTGTCGACTGCCGTGGCTTTGCTCACCTGCTCTCTGCATCCCTCGATGCTCAGCTCAGGGTGGGACAAGGGCTCCAGGCTGGCACACAGGAATGTCCCTGGGATGTCTGCTCTCATGCACGGGGCTGGGACAGCCCCCAGCATCTTCTGGGTACCAATGGCATCGCTCCTTGGGCAGGATGCTCCTCTTGTGGCTGGCGAAAGGAAAAGCAGCAACGAAGTTATTTTCTGTCCCATCTGAGGGGGCTGGGGAAGGGATGGACTTGGACAGCTGGCTCTGACAGCACAGCCAACCCCCATTCCCTGGTCCCCAGGGGGTTCCTGACCTCTCAACACCATCCCCAGCACTGTCTGTCACACTCACAGTGAGACACAGCACATTCCCACCCTCAGCTGTGTCTCCTTTCAGAAGGATAAAGTAGCTCATTAACTAAATGAGCTTAAATCGTTAAAAAAAAAAAAGCAGAAATGAAAAAGGCAGGACTGTGACATTCTGACACTGTGGGATCTGTGAAGCTTAATGGATTTACCACCAGATATTTCCCCATCAGAAGTGCTGGAGTTGTTCAGCTCTGGGCTGGATTGTTGTCACACACCTTTCTCAGGGCAGTTGGTGGGCAGAGCTTCTTTAACCAGCCAAAATTTCTTTCCTTGGCTACCCTATTAGATTCCTGGTCTAAATTTAGATTTATAATACAAGTTTGTACTCAGAAAAACTGCCTAATCACTCATGGAAAATCTGCAGTGCCAGGAGTATTTCACAGGCCAATGTGAAGCTAATGCTCTTTGCTGATGTACTTTGCTTGGCAGTTTGAAGAGTGCTTTTTTGGTAGGTTGAGGGATTCTTTTTTCCTTGCTGGATATTTATTTATCCGCATGACTTGACATGGCACAGACTGCCCTAAAATGGAGCCCAGTGCCTGCTCTCCACCGTGCTGGGTTTGCTGTGGGTGCTGCACAGGGGCCGCCAGGCTGCAAAACTACCTCCCAACAAGTGAGACAGGAGGAGCAGCCTTGGCTCTCGCCTCTCCAGGGAGGAGGATTTGGTGCCTTCCTCTACCTCGCACAACCTGAAAATCCTCCCCAGAGCGGGGCAGCTGCTCCGTGCTGCTCCACCAGCCCAGGGGCCGGTTTGCAGCGAGCCCCAGGGCTGCCTCTGCTGGCTGTGCAGGGGGGTCCCACTCGGGTGATGTGGAGCTGCAGCAGGGCTGCAAACTGCCCCAATGGCCCTTTGGGTTTGTGGGGACTGTGCTGGTCACAGCCCCCTGAACCCGCTCAACAGGATCAGCAGCACCAGGGAGATGCTGCCCCTGCTCACGTGTGCACAGACGTGTCCCACTGCAGGGAGAGCAGAGCTGGAACAAACCCTCCGAAATGCAGCTCCAGCCTCAAGTCACAACCTGCACACTGATTTTCTTCTACCCCATAAAGTCTCTGTTGCCATAATACAGCACAGCCCTGGTGATCACAAACCCAGCAGTTCAATTTCTCCCCCACTACCCTGGCCCTGTGGAGGCAGCTTCTGCTTCTCCAGCTGCTGTGGCAGTCACCAAACTCTCCATATGGGTTTTCTTCCATTACCTCCTTTCTGCTTAAGAGTCCCTATTCCCCTCAAGAGCCCCTTGTGACAGGAACCTTGTTATCCTTGCAACAGGAACACCCCTCCTCCCAACTCCAGCCAAAGATTCTTGGCTGCCCTGGGCTTGCAGGATCACTAAAGCCAGAGCTGTTGGTCCTCTGCAGTACCTGAATATACCCAGGAATCTGACTTTGGCTTTTACACAGCAGGATGAGCGGTTTGAGGGTCTCTCCTTGTACCATCCCCAGCTGGGAGGGAGGTTTTGTCCTCCCACTCCCCAGCTCCTGCTGCTCTGCTGAGGTTTAACAGTAAATATTTGTTCTGCTCCCCATTTGATAAGGAATGACGTTTGGGCCCACCAGCTGTGCCATGATGCTCCCCTGAGTGTGGTGGGCTTTGGGCAGACCTGTGGGCAGGCCTGTCTGCCCACAGAAGGATTCAGAAGAGGATTAAAAGTGGCCACTTATCTGCCAGTGCATCTTGGGGTAACCACAGGTTCTATAAACATTACTCAATTAACACCTCAAAATGCTCTGGGAAGTGGGTAATGAGGCATTATCGCTTTTTTTGGGTGTTTTAATTGCAAAGTGGTGAAGCTCAGGAATAGCTCAAGGCCCTTTTGGGATTGGAGGCATGTGGTCACTGCCTGTCCAAAACACTGCCACTGCCACCCCCAGCTCCAGAGCCTCTGGCTGGGCAAAGTGGCAGAAAAACACCCTGGGAGTCTCCAATCGATGGTGGTTATCACCCTGCTCCCTGCTTGTGATCCTGTTATGCTACTCATGGTGCCTGGAGAGCATCTTGGTCTCACTGTCTTCTCCTCCATGGCAGAAACCCTCCCCAGAGGGTCTCCTCAGAGCCCATACTGCTCCTGACATGGGGAATCCATCATTCCTGGCCCTACATGGGAAAGCAGGTCTTGCGTGGGAGAAGGGGCATGAAGATTCCTCTCAACCACACTTCCATTAGCTAGCACCTCTGCTTCTGCTGTGTGAGGGTGCACGGGCAACCTGAGTCAAGAAAATGGCCATGCAAACAGAAAGAACAGATCTATCTCCTCTGGATATCCCAGATGAGATGGGATTAGCTTTTCTCTTCAGCACTAAAAAAGGAGTAACATCCTAGGAAGACCCAATTCTGCAAAAGCCTCCTGAGTGTTTAGCCCTGCTGCAGCACCAAGGATGAGTTTTACCAGCTCAGCATCACATTGTGCTGTCCAACAGCTGGGTCAGACACAGCTGGGCATCTCTGCATGTCTCAAATGCCTGGTGACACACTGGTGTTGAGGACACATATTGCTACCTAGGCTAGAATCAGTGTCCTGCACCCTGCGGGGTGGGTCTGTAGCCATCTACCCTGTAACTGCTCTCAGGACATTCCCCATGGTGGCACGGTCCCAGAAGAAGGGACAAGGAGCAGGCAATGGGGACAGTTCAGCCCACAGCAACAGACCCCTGTTGAGGGAGGCAGCGTGTGTGGGCACAGCCTCTCCCCTGCAGCGATCCCACCACCACTTCCTTCCATCTGGATTTAAAGTAGGGAAGAAGGCTGCCAGCCCTCGGTAGATTTACACCTCATGCCTGGGGCTGCTGGAAGCCCAGCGAGCTCCAGCTTCTCTCAATATTTGTGCTGCCTGAAGGAACATATCTGGACAGCCCAGGAGGGCACTGTCAGCACGTCCCACAAGGGACACAACCAGGACAGAGGGCCACCAACCAGGTAACAAGGGTCACCACAACCCAGCTCCAAGCTGCCACTGAGGGAAAAAGGAGCAAATTTATTCTCAGCTTTGGCAACAGAGATGAGTTCAAGGTGTGAAATGGGGTGGGGAGACCCACAACTCCATTGAAAGTTATTTACTGCCCAGCATGTGCATGGCTTGGTGCAGGTCAGGGCTGCCTGAGATGCTGCATAGAAGCTGGATTAGGAGTGGAAGGGGGTGATGCCCCCCCAGTGCCCAGCACCAACAGCCAGGGGCTGCCTGCCCAGCATGGGCACTGCTGCCATCCCACACAGTCCCACAGTCCGCCCCACATGGCCACAGCTCTGTTCCCCCATGGCTGCCACACTGCTGCATGTTTGCTCAGAGAAGTTTTCTGCTCCTTCCTCTGGTCCTCGCTGGCCAGATGCAAATGCAGCTGGGCTCCCTGGTACTCACATAAACCCTGACACCCACAAATTGCTCTGACCCTCCACAGCTATTTCACTCCACCTGAGTGGATCTGGATGCCATTTCTTGGCATTTTGGATCACAGGGATATCCCATTACCTCTCACACTCAAGTGGAGAATGCCAGAGGAACAGTTTTTGTCAACAGCAGAGCCCCGAGGTTCTGGCTCGGGGACCCAGGCAGGCTCAGGTCCACTCCCCACTGACCCCTCAGAGCTGCCACTTTGCCACAAACCATCTGCTCCCCGGCTGCTACACAAATCCAAATTTCCTCCTCATACTCTGAGGGGACAGAAAAGCAAGCAAACCCGTGACCCACCAACCTCTGCCCATCAGATGGGAGCTGGACCAGGCTCTGTCTGCCAGCACCGAGTGACAGCTCTCCCGGCGCTCTGCTGAGCGAATTTCGGGCAGCTCTCCATGCACGGCTCACGCCAGCTCCATTCCCAGCTACACAACACTGCCCAGGATGCTGGGGGACAGAGAAAAATCAGTGCAAGCACAACACTCACCTTGGAGGACTGTGTCTGTGTCTCTTCTTCGGGTCCTGGAGCTCAGTTAGGTCGTGATCAGCAGACGGTCATCTGGGACACGGGAGACAGAAGTGAGCAGTGTGGGTGAACTTGCACAGACAATAAGCCATAATTTTTCCTTGCAGCCTGACTGGTTCTACTGGTTTGTGTTTCTTTTCCCCAGCAGCAGAAAGGAGGCTCAGCTTAGCTAAAGCTGCCCAACAGGTTCTGCTGTAACACAAAAAGTGGCAAGACCAGTATGGTGTGAACCCAGATAGAGATTTGATTGTTTTCCCATAATTACAGCTCAGCCTGCGCTGTTGGTTGAAGTCAATCACATTAGCAAACAGACCCTTTTAAATAATTAATCCAGCATTAAGATGGGAAGTTTTTTTGTTTTATTCAACTTGGCATTTTTGGAGAGGAAGACAAAAAAAAAGAGAAAGAAATGTAACAGCATCAGCATCCTACTAAACTGGAGTGGCACAGCTCAGGGCACTCAACAGCCCCCAGCCCAAACACTTGGGAGAGGGAAAGGGATGTGCCCAAATGGACATGAATGGCTGTTTCAAGGGCATGGTGAAAGCCCATGGTCCTGGACTGTCTTCTGGGGGCGTTTTGCAGTCACTGGGGATGCTTTAGGGACCAGTGAGGAAAGGCTGGGTGACTTGGGTGCTGATCCTGGCCAGCAGCCCTGGCTTAGCCCGGGTTTCCTCCCAGCTCCAGCTGCTGACACAAGCGGCTTTCACCCTAAACCGTGGGCTGGTGGAGCCGAAGGCAAAATGGACACTTCCTGAGCCTTTGAAGTGCAGCTACTTCAGCATCCCCTGGGGAAAACGTGGGCACGGATTCCCCTGCCCAGGCTGGGCAGGAACAGCCTTCCCCCGCAGTGCTGCAGACAGCAGCAGCTCCCAGGAAAAAGCAAGAGATGCTCTTGCTCCACATCAGCCTGGTACTCAATAAAAATGAATAGAAAGTTGTTGCCTATTTATCTGGGATCCCGACAGCACATCCTGCTCTGCCAGAAGCTGCCCTGCGAGCGGGGCCCTGCTGTGCTGGCACAGCCACCTGCGAGCGCGGCTCGGGCTCGGGAGGGACGCGTCCCTCTTGCTTAATAGGACACGCAACCCGAGGAGGGTGGTTTCCCTGTGACATTTCCAGGGCCAGCGGATAGGGAGAGCTCCCGTGGAAGGGGATTTGGAGCACTGAGGCTGAGCTGCTCCTCCTCTTGAGTCATCCCATGCCGCTCATCCCCAGAGCTCGGTGCCCAGACCCTCCGCTGGTGTGAAGTCCCCTCGATCCATCAGCAGAGATGCCACCAGGCTGCCTTACACCCAGCTGCTGAGCTGGCTCCTCAGTCACCCCAGCAGAGCATGGAGCATCCTTGGCCGTGTCTCCCTGTGGCAATCACATCTCTCAAACGGCGGCTTCGAGCTTTGCTCCCGCGCACGGACAGGTCGGGCAGGCGGGAGCAGCCGGGGCTCCCAGGAATGCGGCTGCACACCCATGCTATGGAAATGGGTGGCAGGTAAACAAGCAGCTGCTCGGCAAGCCGTGGTCCTGGGCAGACCTGTAGGGACTGTTCGGTGATTGCTCTGCGTGCATGAAATTCCTGACTCATTCCTCTGCAAGAGGGACACAGCACAGGGGTAAGGGGGAGTTTTCCATTCAAGCCTTCTTATGAGCCACCTGCAATGGGAATAGAGAAGCTCTTGGTCTTAATTTTCCCTCTTTCCTTTTGAGCCCTTTGTTTTACCTTTGTTTATCCTTTGTCGCATGCGGCAATTAGAGATCGACTGCTTGATAGGCTGTGGTACCTCAGGCTGATGCTTGCGGTGGTGGAATTAATGGCAACCACATGGAAGAGAGATCCTTGCTCAGACCAGCCTGGTGACATCATGGGAGGGGCAGTGGGGTAACTGGGATGTGTGGGGCTTGGGGACATCACCTGCAGCAGCCAGACCTCCGAGCAGTGACACTGGGATGTGGAGCATGAGCCATGGGGGCACCGACACCATCCCACACCTGCCTCCAACAGCTCAGTGGCTGCTCTGTCGGGAGCATCAAGGAGAGGAACACCAAAAGAAGAGCTTGATGGGACCACCTGCTTGTGGGACGGAGGAGGCTTGAGGCACAGCAGCTGTCTGGAAGTGTTGTGCTGGTGCACAAGAAGGCAGAATGGACATTTCTGGGAATCATCTCCATATAAGCTCCTCTTGTCTCGCAGGTGTCTACTGATGATCACACAGATTGCTCACAGAAATCAAGGGTAGTCTGCTTCCTGGCTGAAGACCCAAAAGTTCTGGGCAGGAATGTATTTCTGTACATCTAGGGACTTGAAAAAGATTTAAAAAAAAATATTTTCAAGGCCTTTTTCTAGAAGAAAAACTATAAAATAAGGAAAGCAACAGAAATCCACTGGTGCAGTGGGGAGATACTTGATCAAGACTGAGACAGGTCTTGAACTCCCAAAAACAAAGGATAAAAACAAGTTGGGATTCAGGAAAAGCTGATCACCAAAATGAACACCTATTATGGATGCAGCTTATCCTTCGTTTCACAGGATCAATAGAACGAAAAAAATCCCCCCAGGTGATTTCATGGTGACATGGCCAGAGCTGGAGACCAGCAGCCTGCAGCATCCCTGGGACAGGAGCTGCTTGCCTCATGCTGGGCTCCTGGGCCATGGATGTGGGTGGAGGCCCCAGGTGAGGATGCTGTTAAAGCCCATTAGGGCGCTGACAAAAGCATCATTAGCAATAACTCGTGGGCACAAGGGATCAGGCAGACAGCTTCCTGGGCAGCGTGTGCCAGTGCCTCACCAGCCCCATAGCGAAGGATTTCTCCCTGATACCTAATTTAACCCCACTCTCTGCCAGTTTGAAGCCATTCCTCCTGGTCCTGTCACTAGTCACATATCAGCCTGAGGACTGTAGAACTTGATCCTCTTGGGCTTTTCATCGAATCCCATCAGAGCAAACCCAAAAGAGTTCCTGCAGCAAGAACAAGCACACGGGAACAGCATCACTGGGCAGACGCTGCTCCACAACAGGCCCAGAAACAAAGGCAAAAATATAAAGCAGAGGTAGATCAACGTTGCCAGGCGGGTGCTGCAATGAGAGAAGGAAATATTCCCTCGATCAGCCGCCCCATCCCGCCAGGAGTACTGAGCGGGCTGTGGCAGGACACGCACGGAAGGCGGCACACGCATAGCAGGCAGCTTCCACCAGAGGCTGCTCGATGGCTTCGAAACACCTCCGCTGCCTGCAGCTGCCTGCACAGGACACAGCCCCGGGACATCGCCCGGGTCGGGATCTGGGAGCCCACAAGCTCGGAGGCTCCCGTCCAACTGGGCAGTGCTGGGTGCTGGACCCGCTGGACCCGAGGGATGGAGCATCATTACCTGCAGGACCAGGGCAAGGACGTTGCTGGCTGCTTTTCTCACCTTGAAAAGCTGGAAAGGCTCTGTAAAAGTGAGACAAGGAGAGGTTTAGCTAAACCAGTAGTTTTCTGGTGTTATAAGCATTTAAATTACGCTAAATAACAAATGCAGCCCGCCTTTGTGGGCTGTGGTTGTTCCACTTCTCCCTGGATGTGCACGGGGTGGCACTGGGCGATGCAGGGTGCAGGTGAACAGGAGATGCTTTAACTTCAGAGGTCACCCACACATCTCAGAAATCTGCATAGAAAAACCTACCTTAAATTTCCATTACTAAAAGATACAAAACCTGATCAGCTTGGAAAAGGGCAGCCAGTGTAAGGGTTTTCTCTCAGCTGGAAGGAGAAGCAGATGAGTCCTTTCCACTCCGGATTAGTTTTCCTTCACCTTCTCCAGCCTACACCATCTGGGCTGCAAACACCCTGGGTGTGCAGCTCTTGCCTCCCAAGGTGCTGGGAATGTGCAGGAGAGTACAAAGACATCCTCAAACTGGGGGGCAGCTGTTCTCAGTGAAGTGCAAAGGGAGGGTGGGAAGGTAGCTGTCGATGTCAGGCTTTGGCACAACTTGTCTTGTCAGGAAACACGTTGTAAGATTTTGTGGTCCCACCTAAATTCACCTGTTCCTGTTGCTGTTGCTCACATTTTCCCAACAAGCATTTAAATATTTTATACCCTGCACAAAGTAGCCTGTCTGTGAGGATGGTGTGGCTTGCAGAGCTCAGGGTGCCTGGCTCCCTGCTGAGGACGCTGAGGGCTGGGTGGGCAGTGCCAAAAATTGAAATGAACACTTCTTAAACTTTACAAAAATGTGCTTTTTTTGACTCATCTGTCTTCATGCTGCCAGCTCTCAGCCAGCAGCGGCTCAGCCCAGGCTGGGGAATCACAAATGTGTTGTGCTGCTCGTGTTCTTCTCTTCACCTCTGCCTTCCCCTCCTTCTGCAAGGAGGAGATTAATGCAATTAGGGTTTTGTAACCATTTCCTCTCTAGCATGAAAACACGTAGGGGGAGTTCACAGCTGGCTCCCACTGCCCAGGGATGGAGGACAGCCAGGCAGCCCCTCTTGCATTCCTGTCCAGGTTGCACCAGGATGCCAGTCTTGCCCAAAATTTATCTTTTTTTTCCTATGGGGAGAGGGGAGCCAGGTCTTTTTTTCAAAGGCTAAACCAAGGAGGATCCCACTGTCCTCTGACACTTCTTGGCTCTCTTTTAAGCAGTCATGACCCATAGTTTGAGAAATTCTGCACTTAACAGTCCTTCCTGTCTTTTACTCCTCCATCTCTGCTCTGTCTCCTGCAATATCCATTTTCCCTTGCCCCTCCCTCCTCCCCTGGCCAAAAAGAAGTAAAAAATTAAGTGTGAATTTCAGAGCAAAAGATGCTTTTGTGTTTTTTTACAGAAATGATGAGAAGTGAAGGAAAAACCCTTCCCATAAATTATAGTCCCATGAAAATGGCTCAAATTGCACAGAGTTTGCAAATTACAGAAGATGCAAATGTCAATTGAAGAAACTCAGGCAGTAAATATTTTTCACAACTGCTTCGTTAGCAAAGCTTTTCACTGGAAAGGCTCCTGCTCTTGAGAGCTGGGGAAGGATGACAGCTCTTGAACTTTAAATGGTTTACCCATAACACACAACAATGTCATTTATCCCTCTGTAATTAATTATTCAATAATATCTCAGTATTAAAGACAGGAAAACTTACTTTGAGCTTCATTTCTGGATCCTTGGGAAGAAAGATGCTCCACAGCTCTCCTTGGCTCTCCCTGATGTGTTATCTCCAGTGTGGCAGCACCTGAATACCCAACATAGGAACTGTGAATGTGCCAAAATTGGGTTTTTTTCTCTGTTTCCATCTTCTCTTTCCCATGATGGAAAACCAGAAGCAAAGTGCTCATGCCACAATAAAAAGCAGGAATGAGATGATCTGCCTGAGTCCAATAGAAGTGGAAAGAGCAAATGTCAAACCAGCTGTGGAGCATCAAATCCACTAATCCATCACTGGTTTTTCACCAATCCCTAACTATATAATAATTTTGTTTTAAATAAAAAAACATAAACCCCACATTTTTTGATTTGCAGTGGTGGCTGATCTACTTTAAGGCAATCTACAGTAGCTCTCCACCAAATCAGGCTGCAAATCTCCCTCCCTGCTTCCCTGATTCTTCCCTGGTGTGGCACTGTTTGCATGGTGTACAAAGCTGGGCTGTGTCTGGGATTCATGTCCCTTCCTCCTGAGCACAGATAAAGACCACATCATCCCAAGTATTCAAAAGAACTTCTGCAAAATCTTTTGCCAAGTGTGAAAACTCCTTTACGGAATGTGGTAGATTTGGGCCAACTTCTCCCCCACGAGGGCTGTGTCCAATTCACAACCTTCCAGGCAGGGTTTTGCAGGCTCCCCTTGCCTGTCTTGCTCCCTTCCCTTGCTGTGGGATGGAGCAAACATGCTTGGCACACAGGGCTGGCTGGAGGATGGATCCTGCAAACCTTCCCTGTCCCCTGCATCTGCCCATCCTGCCTGGAGGGCTCTGAGCACACCCACCCCAGTAAAACCACTGCAGCCACACACTCCTGGGTCCCCCCTCAGGAGCCTGCCCCTCATGCAACTCCTTTTGGGAAGTGTTTTACCATGTTCCTCTCCATCACCTGGTAAAAGCAACACCCTCTCCGTGCTCTTTGCAGCAATGAATGTGAACACAGAAGTGAAGGGTTTTGCTGCCTGCCCCCATGCTGGCCTGGCTGCTCCCAACCCCATGATTTATGCTTTGATTTGGGAATGCCTCTTCCTGCCAGGTGATCACATGGGCCCTTGCCTGCACATTATTTTTGCATTTGCTTTTGCTTCCTTTCTCTCCCCACTCCCCTCTGAAAATGGTTTTCATTTTTATTAAAGCAATTTATTCTGGCGGTTGCCAAAGGCTTATCGGGTTCGGCACACGTTCAGACAAGTTGTGCCTGGTGATTTTGGAGGTGGGGGGGGCATGTTTGGGGGAAGAAAGTGAATGAAAGCAACTCCAAAAAGGTTGTTGAGCAGGACTGGAGTGATTGTGGCCCGGCTCCAGCACCAAGATTTCGGCTCCAGGCTCCAGTCGAGGGTGGAGGTCAGGAACAAGACAGTCTGCCTGGAGCTGGGGAGGACCAGAAAAGGGGAAAAGAGAATGGGGAGAGTATTTCCACCCCCTTGAGCTGTTTGCCATGTGGCCACTGCCAATCTGGAGCTGTTGGTATTTAAATGGCACATACCTCCTCCCTCAAAGGTATGTTAATGAGCATCCTGTTAAGAAACTCCTTGGAAACGTCAAGGGAAGACAAATCCTCTTGGCTGATAAATTAATTTTCTCCCTTTGCTTGACCCGTCAGTCTGTGCTGCCAGCAACATTCCCATTAACTTCGGTGGAATTTGCCAACATTTACTGAGATCCAAGACCCATAGAAATCCACTGGAACCTTTCCATGGGTCTCTAGGAGCTTTGGGTCAAGTCTTCTGCCTGTGGGATGAGGCTTGGGGTCTGTGCATTGGCTGCCTGTGCAGAGCCTGCCGGTGAGTGATGAGCTGTTGAACAATGTCTTCATCTCTGGGCAGGGCTGGGAGGAGGGATGGGGATGCTAACTGGAACCAGCCTGGAATGAAGTCATTTATTTCACCACACTGTTTCTCTTCTCCTGAAGGTTCCCAGGGAAGGAAGTGGAGCTCCCAGGCAGTGATGCCTGCAAAACCCCAGGGCGCTTGTTTTGCTGTGTTAAAGCTTCACAGCCTCCAAGGACATCACCCACCTCCAAAGATCACCCCACAACATTGCTCCCACCCCAACAGACCTCCCAGTGCTGCTTTCCTGCAAACACCACGGCTCTGCTGGGAAAGGGCTGTGGCAAATGCCAGCAGCATGAGGCAAAGCACAGCCCCTGGGAAGGCTGTCCTGTCCTGGCCAAAGAGAGTGAAAAATCTCCGAACCGACAGTTTTTGAGCGCTCCTTGCGAGGCAGCTAAACACGGGTTTTATCAGCATACGAGAGCTTGCAAAGATAACACTTCAAAGGAAACACGTTCTAAATACACCTTTAAAAGCCTTAAAATGTAATTCCATAAATGTTTGTGTTACTCGGGCAAGAGATAAAGCCAAGTGGTATTACTGAATTGTAGTGGGGCTCAATACCTGCAAACTTCCCTCGTGTCCCTATCAGATGAATGGTTCACTTATTAATCTATATCTGGGTGCAGCTGAGCTCTTTCCTTTCTCCATAATCTTTTTCCGCCATCTCTGTGTGCTGGCCACTTTGCTGCTCTGACAGGACCTGGGTGTGAGTGTGAAGCCCAGCAGGATTGTGTCTCTGGGTTGATGCAGAGACCCTGTCCCCACAGCTGCACCTCCCTCCTGAAGATTAACAAAAACCCCAAGGTTGTGGAGAAATAACAAAAGGCAATTCTCACTTAATTGGTGGTGCTGGTCTCACTGGTTTGGAAGTGATTGATCCCTTTTTCCTCTGCTGTTTCTGGATCAGGACTGGGATGTCTCCTGGACCCAAAGGATGGACTGCAGGGGCCATACTTGGGTAAGTTTAGGTTAGGCATTAACAAGAAATTCTCCCCTGTGAAGGTGTTGAGTCACAGGTTGCCCATAGAAACCATGATTGCCCTGGAAGTGTCCAAGGCAAATTTGGATGGGGCTTGGAGAAACCTGGGATGGTGGAAAGTGTCCCTGCCCATGGCAGAGGGTTGGAATGAGATGAGCTTTAAGGTCTCTTCTGACCTTAAACCATTCTTTCATTCTATGATTCTGTGATATTTCAGTCTTACAAAAATTCTAGGAGAGATTCCTGACATCCAAGGACTGTGAGGTACAAATATTCCATTTCAGGTTTTTTGTTTGTATTGAAGAACTAAAGAAAATCAGAAAGACAGGACTGAAGCAGCCTGAATTTAAATCCTTCACAACACTGTGATCAAATGAAAACTACCCCCACTAGCACAATTCCAGAGAGCCTTGGCCCTGCCTGGGGCAGGAGTGAAGGAAATCCCTGAAATCTCTGCTTTTCTGTGAGAGCTCAGTGCTGCTGTCACTTGGGGCAGCTGGTGACATTTCTGTAGGTACATGTTTACAAGGGGTTGAGAGTCTGGGGGGGACTGAGAGAGTTTTCCAATTAATTTCCCTGCAGCTTGTTTGGTCCCTGCCATTGGGGAAGGCGGTGCCTCAGAACAGGGCATTGCCCAACACCTCGGGAAATGCTGAGCCCCGGAAGCATCAATCCCAAAAAGCTATTTTAGGAAGCGAGCCTGCCCACGCTGGCACGTGTGCAGCCCTCTGGCTGTCTGGGCTGGCAGCAGGATTTGGCCAATAATGGAAGATTTCGTGCCTATTCACCCAATCCTTGGCTTCAGCTCAGCAGTTTTCCTGCAGCTCCGAGTGGGGGGATCTGCCTGGGGTCCCCACAGCCATCACTGGTCCCACAGTGACCAGAGGCACGTAGGAGCCAGGTAAAGGGACTTGTCTCTGAGGGGCTGCACAGCCTCTGAGGGTTTTTTTCTGTGTGAAGATTGGAGCTGAGGCCAGAAGTTTTCCAGCAGGACCTCCAGCCCCCACCCACAGGCAGGTCCCTGGAAGCACTAATGGTCCAGGAGTGGAAATCCATGGTGGTGCAAAGGCAGAACAAATTGATCCAAACCCTTGCCTGATGGACAAAAATTGTCCAGCACATCATTCAGTTCTCTTAGCCTTAAATCCTTAACTAAATTCTGAAGGTGTTTTCTTCCTTAACCCCCCATATTCACCTTTCTCTAGCCTGTCAGACCACTTTTAAATTCTCTTCTTTCTCCCAAAAGAAAACCCTCTGGATTTCTTTGGATGTCAGAAAGCAAGACTTTGAATATTTGGGTTTGGTCCAGAAACACTTCACTTACTCTAAGCCAAAGCAAAGTCATTTGCAATTTTTTTTTTTTTTTTTTTGCACTGCACAGTGTAGAAAGATGTTTAGAGAGAGCAGGGTAAAGAGTGGCCCAGGGTGTGCCACATCCCCAGGTCTTTGTCCTGTTGAAGCCACCACTAGGACCCAACAAAAACCAGCTGTTTTCCCCCCTAAAACCTACAGAGTCTACAGGAAAATTGATGATAATGTGGTTTGCAGGGAAGGCTGCTCTACCCTGCACAAAGTGTCTCTGGAAGCCCCATGACCAAAGGATGGCAGCTGGGAGCCACCCACTCAGGGGTCTGGGAGATTGCAATCGGGTGTCAGCAGAGATGAAGGATGGCAGAGGGAGAAATGCAGTGTTTTCTCTCAAGGAGGTGTTTTCTCTCCTTTATCTGGTGCACAAGCCATCCAGTCTGTGTGTGTGTTAACTGTCAGTGCCTGGGACACTTCACATATTCCCTGCTGCTCAGCATCCCAGGGCAACCCCAGAAAAGGCAGTGGCTGCAGCAGCACCATTGGCAGCTCAAGAGCTTTAGCCAGGGTTGTAAGTACTCGTCCTTCTCCAAAAATCCCTTTTTGAAGCCTAATTCTGTGCTTGCTCCTCTGGCTCCTGGCTCCTGCTCCTCTGGCTCCTGGTGCTCAGGATGAGTGCCCAACCTGGGGGGTTGACAGGTCAGTGCCACAGCTCAGTAAACTCCAGTCATTAATGGTAAATAAAGGCTTAATCATTTGTGTAATCTTCCTTAATTGCCAAAGCAAAGCAACTAGTCTGAGCCTACCCAGAGGCTGAGGTGTCAAACACTTCTCCCCATGGTGATTGATGCTGGGTCCCCAAAATTCAGACTGATAGGAGCATGCTGAGTGAATGCTGATAGGCAGGAGAAAGCACTTGGAGGGGACACATCAACCCAGGGCTTTATTTTCAGCCCAGAACTCCTCGGCCCATGGCTGGGAGTGGTTCCTGACAGGCCAGTCCATCGTTCTTGCTGGAAATGTCCACTCATGAGAAGAAAACACATTAAAATGCCACTCCTGTTATTTTTACTTTTCTTTCAGGCCAGGATACCCAGTTTTATTGCAAAGAAGCTACTTTTTATTTCATTGTACCTGACAGTTATGTGCTTTTCTTCATACAAGAGCCAAGCGCCATCCACAGATACTGCCCAGGATTTTGGATCTGGGTCCATTCAGTCCTCAGTGGAAACGAGGGGCAGATTTCTTTAGCTGTGTGATGTCTTTGCAGCATGAATTACCTCATGTTTTACAGCTCTGACTTGCAGCTTACTGTGCATGCACGCTAGAGCTGATAATTTTTTGACTAACGGTGGTATTAAATCATCAAATAAAAACTAATGAAGGAGAGAGCCAGAAGATGTGATGATGATGAGGGGGAGGAATTCAGAGCAGCAGAGGGGGCCAGGCGTCATCCATCCGGGGCTGTGAATTTATGTGTGTGTTAATTAACATTTTGATTCATTAAGCCTGGCTTATGGTAGGGATTCATTGATGAGAAGGAAATTTAGGAGCTGGTGCCAAGCAGAAGAAGTTTCTCCATCTCCCATTCTCCCCTTCTTGTGCTGATGCAGGATAGAAGTGGATCTTAAATGGAAATAAAAAGAGGGTGTAAAACGGGAAGGTTTGAGGGGGCAAGGTAAGAGTGGAAGCACTTGAGACTGGCCACAGAAATGCACAAACACATCAGGTGCTCTGAGACATGGCCATGGTTAAGAGAGCTCACCAAAATCTGGCATCTGGAGCCCCCAGCCTTCAGTTACACCTGTAGAAAACAATGTGCATCTTCTCCTGGGTGCCATTACATGGCAGAAAGAGGCTACTGCCAGAGAGAGACCACATCCCTCATGTGCAGCCAAGTGCTGAACCCCCTGGGTCTGCTTAGGAGATGCCATCGATATTTGTTATGTATATTTTACAGAAGGAATATTTCCAGGATGTTTTAGAGAGCATTAATATCCCTTACATATATTGCTTCTTTTATCCCTTTGCATAAAAAGCCAGGTGCACTTTTTTTGCCATGAATTCTGGCCACCTGGGACAGTGAAGAGAGAAGAATTATAGCTCAGACATTTCAGAAATCTCTAAAATGCACCTGTAAAGGGCTCCTCATCCATCACTGCACTGTTATTTTAAGCTTCAAAACCCTGGGACATCCCAAGGCTCCAAGTGAGCATTGCAGGCACCCTCTGCACACCCTCCTAGAAACTGAGAGCCACGATTAAGAGGATGGACCAGCTTCTCATGGGTGTAAACCAGCCCAGCACCAGTCCAAGCCATCAAACCTTGCTGTTGTACAGCAGCAGAAGGCTTGACCTGAGATCCGGACAAGGAAATACTGATCCAAGAACAAGAGGGAAATGAATGATTTTTCTTTAAGCACTTCAGTACCTTCTCCTCTGTTCTCAGAGTAGGAATTACAAAGACTCATAAACACAGAAAGTAACCTGATTAATTTTAGCTCAAATTTGAGAAACAAGAGGGTCAAAATCAGAAATTGGTAATTATTGTGGCAATTCTATTTTGCCCAGTACCTGGTGCCCAGCTTTTTTATTGATAATGCTTTTCCTTCAGAAAAAAAGCCCAGCCAAGTTACTCTGCTGGCTCACTGTACTTTTAAGAGGTGCATTTGGCCTCATGAGAATGCATCAAAATGTTGATGTTTAGCAGAAAATAAAAATATTTGCACTCAGTTCATTTATAGAGCTGCACATAAAATCCTCCCCCTCAGGGCATTTCCGAGGAAAAAACTGGAAATAAAAATATAAATTCTAAACAGCAGTAAAATGTTTATCGCTTTGGGGGTTATGAGTGTTCAGCTTTTATTACTATGAAAATCAATTTACTGATCTTGGGTTTACTGCAAAATCACAGAAGTGAAAAGCTGAATTCATTTGGTGTCCAGGGCTTTGCTGCTTCTCCCTTCCAGTGTCTGGGGAGAGATGTGCCCTGTTCTCTTCCTCCTCCCCACAACGACTCCTCTCCTGACACCAACAAAACTTCCCTCCCTGCCTGGCTGCTCACCTGAGTCCCTCTTGCTGTGCCTCTCCCAGGACACCAAGAGCCCAATCTGAAAAAACAAACTCTGAAATGAAGAGGGAAATGGCCAATTTCCTCTTTCAGGGGTTTTGGTTGCCTCAGGAGCCCCTCATGTGCTGCACTTCGGGATGGGGGTGCAGGATATGGCTGAGGAGAGGGGCTGCTGAAAACAGCCTGAGTGTGAAAACCTTCATGTGGACTTCAGGTGTGGATTATCTGCTGGAAAGTGCAAATCTGTGTGTTCAAAATAATATTGTGATGTTTGTTAGTCATTCCAATGGTCAAAATAATAAAATAAGAAGAAGAAAGAAAGGAAAAGTAGATGCTCAGATGTCACTCCAGTGTGACACTTCACTGGGTATGATTCAGTGCAAGCCAATCCTCCCATGTAGCCACTCCTTTATTTTCATTTCCGGAGATTTTAAGGCACAAATCAATGCTTGTTTTAACAGATTTAGTGGGAAGCAGTGGAAAGAGTTTGGACAAAAATCTTCAGGTTTGCTGCCCCTCAGCAGTGGCCCAGAAGGGACTTGTGGTAAAACTCTGCAAATCCTTCACAGTCTGGCACATTCCCCTCCCGGAGTTCCAGCTCTCAGTCAATCCAAGTATTTCATATAAAGAGAATTTCAGCCCTGCTGATAATTTCTGGGGAAAAATGGAGCAGAAAACCCATTTTTTTCTCCAAATATTGAAGGAGGGGTTGGGTCAACTCTACAAATAGTCAAAGCAAATGTTTTGGGGAGCCATGAGGAGGATGAAAGCTGCTGAACCGAGCAAGTCAGCAAATAGCTGGGGATAGCAACAAATTCCAGGAAGGAGAGGAGCAGGAGGGTGTGTTTGGGGTGGGAGGGTGAAACTCCCACCTGATATTAATAGTTTTTGCCCACTCTCCGTGCTGAAATGTGATCAGAAAGACATGGAAACAAGGTGTGCAGGAGGGAAGGGCTGCGAGGTGCCCTCTCAGTACCCTGAACGTGACCCACTGCAGATGCAGACGGGGCTCCTGCCCTTTCCCTCACACCTTCACACTTCCCCAGCAGTCCCATCCCAGCTGAATTTTCCAGCTCTTGCACCTAAGCAGCCTCACAAGATTTATCTCTCTATCTTGCAAAAGATGGAAAGTGCTTTACAATTGTTCCAGGGGTCATCTGATAACCCTGTCAGGCTTAATTGTGCCATAATCAAATCCCCCCCACCCCGGCACAGGGTGGGATGAATCAACTGAGAGCAAATACCACTGACAGACCCCACCAACATGAAAGGCATGAACTCACAAATAATTCATTAAGAGTGTGCATGTTGGAGAGGATTAATTTTCACTTCCTAAAAAAAAAAATTAAAAAAAAAAAAAAGGGTGTCTTGGCTTGTAAGGCAGCAAATGAGATAGGGAAACGCATTAAACTACACCCCAGGGCACACAGACGTGCTCCTCTTGGCTCTGCAGTGCTCAGAGCACAGATATGCCAGATCCTGCACAAACAACCCCTCTGCTGGCAGCTGATGAAAGAAGGGGAACACCTTTCCATGCTGCTACCAGCACCTCAGCCCAACACAGTGTGAGCAGCATCCTGATTTCCAGACTCCTCTGACAATTAACACCTGTTAATTTATCAGCAAAGACTTCACAGTAAATATCCCTATTCACCCAGCTTTCCAAGCCAATGAGGACTCCACAACAAATGTCCCTATTAATCAACCTTTCAAGCTACTGATTGCCAAAAAGAAAATTGTAGCTTATATGTAGATTATTTAACAGACTTCCCCAAAGCCACCAAGCCCTTGCTGTTCCCTCAAGCCACGATGACACGGAGCTGACACTGTCTTTTCCCACACAACTGTTGCAGAAGTTCCATCACAGCGACCTCATTTCCTACAGAATCAGGAGGAGCAGCTCCCATTAAATATGGGAAGTGACTGCCACCTCCAGCCCTCCGCCTGCTACTGGAGCCAGCAGCTCCCGGCCCTTCTTGGGTGACTCAGGGAACCTGGAAACTTGTTTTACTGCCTGCTTGTGCTGGAGATATAAACAGTGGGGCTGGAGAGCAGAAACACGAGATGGCAATTAGCCCAGAGCTATTAGCTGTGCCTGAATGTCATATACTCCAAGCTTCCTTGATCCACTGGAATTTATATGACTGTTAATGGACACTGTAAATTGCTGTCAGCATGGATAACTCAATCCTTGCTTTTTTGGAGAGGTGAAGCAATGGGGGAAGTGGAGGGGAAGAGGGAAAGGTGGCCTGAGATGGACATGAGGAGCTGTGCAACAGCTCTAAGGCACTGCTGTCTACTGGCACATAACAGATAATAAAAATATGCTTTAATTTAGAATGTAAGGATATGGTGTCAAAATAAAATGTCTCAGGGACAAGTAGGGAACATAAAAAAGTCATAGACCATGCTGTGAGCATCAGCTGCACATCATAAAGATACATTAATGGTGTATTTCTTTAAAAGAAATTTTCATACTTGGGAGTTTTATGAGAAATAAGATTTTAAAATATCAAAAGTGGAAATTTTATGATTGGAAGGGAAAAATGGTCAGATGAAGGTGATGGGAACAGCAAGAGCCCAGAAACAAAACACTGGTACCTTTGGTGGTGCTGCAGTGAGCAAGGGCAGTGACCCTGCTGTGCTGAGCCTGATGTGCCAACCCTGCCCTCCACCCATTCTGCAACCATGGAACCAGTGGGACTTTTTAGTAAATGGGAGCACGGCCAGGCCCCAGAGATCAGAGATGTAGGCATGAAGTTGGATTGCAAAACAGTGGGCAAGCAGAGCTGCTTAAACCAGGTCCACTTTGTGTGCCAGTGGTCAAAAATAAAATCCATGAAAAAAGTGTGGTTTTGATGTAAAATTCAAATGTTAGAGATGAAATCAATCTGGGTATGGATTATTCTAGTTTTATTCTGAGCTCAGAGAAATGGCATAGTAAAGCTCACAGCATTGGAGCATCTTTTCTTCCTGGGTTCATCTGGGCTCTGGAACAAAAAAGAATCCCACAAGTTCATTTTTATCAAGGGAAAAAAACATTTTTAACCCAATGACTAAAATATCCATTCCTATTGTTGCACTTCTCTGTCAGCTGCTGGGAAGAATAAGCTGGCATTTCCTTCCTGTGTCCTGCAGCTAAATCTGCAGGTTCCAAGGGAGAGCTCACAAAACTGGGGAATTTCTAAAATTTGATCCCTTGTGCAACCATCAGTGGCAAGCAGCTGTTATTGGCCACTGCTTGTAGGAAAGGTTCTAATACACATTTCATCGACATCCAGGGATTCTGAACAGAATCAGGGTACTGGGATGCTCCTGAGCTGGCTTGCAATAATTTTCTGCTTTAATATGTGTCTTTGGAGAGCTAAACTGAAAGAAGGCAGGTTTAGATTGCGTATTAGGAAGAATTTATTCCCTGTGAGGGTGAGGAGGTCCTGGCACAGGTTGCCCACAGAAGCTGTGGCTTCCCCATCCCTCCCATCCCTGGAAGTGTCCAGGGCCAGGTTGGGTGGGGATTGGGGCAACCTGGGCTAGTGGAAGGTGTCTCTGCCCATGGCTGGGGGTGGAATGAAATGATATTTGAGTCCCTTTGAACCCAAACCATTATAGGAGTCTATTATATTTTTTCTGCAGCTCTTCTGATTCCTTAAAGAGGAAGAGATTTTGCTCCATCAGCAAACCCTCCTGGCCCACAAGAAGAGATCCCTCCCTCCTGACATTTAAAACCTGTGCTCAGCCCAGTTGTGCAGAAACTGCAACTGTGAGCATTGGTCTTGTAAGCCAATGAAACATCCTTAAACTAAACCAGGCCCTGCTCTCTGGGACTCCTGGTGCCACAACAGCATTCCCAAGGTCCAGGAGGATCCTCCAGGAGGACAAGGTGGCATCTCCCTTCCCCATGGTCCATAAAAAGTGCCTACCATTCACTGTTGGGCTGCTTGGAGCCTTGTGTGGTCCATTATATTTTATGCTGGTTTCCTAAACATTCACAGTTAAATAAACTATGATAACACTTCATAAACATTTTTCTAACATGCGGAATGTTTGACATGAATTTCAGCTATTTTAAAACTAATAAACAATTGTCAATCGGATGTTGGAGACTAAGCAGAAGCCACAACTGTTCTTATGGAACATCAAAGGCATAATAAATATCTGATTTTTTTTTTTTTAAGCCAGGCTTTTGTACTTTTGCTTATGAGCCTCTGTCAAGAGCGTGGAGGGATGAGCATGTTATTGACTGCTGTGCTTTGGGTTTCCAGCAAGAAATAGGAGAGGTTACACTTCATGGGATCAGCCTGCACTTCAGGAATCTCCTGATGTTTGGAAAACAGGCTGAGCAGACACCAGGCTCCTGCTTTGCCTGCTGCAGGTACACTTTGTTCTCACAGGTGAAAGACACCGGTGAAGCCTCCCTGGTTCTGCCACCCCTCTGGCATCACTCCTGGGGTGAGCATGACCAGTGGCACTGTGATGGCCACAAAACTCACCCCCCAAAGGCATCTCTGGAGGATTTTGCACTCCTGCAACACCCACGCCAGGTCCCTCAGCACTTGGGACAGTGTCATCAGGCAGGGATGGGAGCAGAGAATCAGGGCCCTGCATCCACCCCGAGCACTTGTAGCTCCTCCCCAGAGCAAGACCAGCCCTTTGATCATGCTCTGATGGGTGGGAAGAGGAGACAGCTCAGAAAAATATTTGTCAAAAGAAACAAAATGTCGGTGGAATATTTTTTTTCTGTGGAGTGCCCTGGGTTGGGAAAAAAAAAAAAAATTAAGAAAAAGCTGATTTCAAATAACAGCTCATTTAGCAAGAGATAGTCTGTCTCCTTTAATCTATTGTTCACAACATTCCAACTGGTTAAAGGTTTCCCGCCCGACAACAAGAGCTTGTGAGCTTTGGAGAGGAAACTACCACAGCCCAATATTTATCTCTGGGCACATCCATCAGGAAGGAGGCACCCCCGGCAGCAGAGCTATCAGGCCTGTGCTCATCTCTCTGTGCCATGAAGGATGTGCAGTTTCACAGAGATGAAAGTTGTTCCCCTGTTTGGACTGACGGATGGTGGCCAGTGTGGGGGAGGACTGCTGGGGTAATTGTGCTGCTTTACAAAAACTGGAGGGTTTTGGAACCAAATCTGAGGGAAAGTTGTACAGTCCAAGGACCAGATGCACTGAAATCTCCGGTTTCTGCCATGACACAAGACAGAAGCACTGGATAAGTCCTTCAAAGCCACCCGTGAGGCTCACAGGGATTTGGGATGCTCTTGCCAAGCTGCTACAGAGTCAACAATCCCCAATACAGGGCTGTCCTTGTGCCTGAACAGCTCTCCCTCCCTGGAGCCCCTCTGCCCTCACAAATCCTCCACTCAATAAAACCCCAGAGGTCCATAAGATGAGAAAACAGGAAGGCATGAAGCTGTCAAGCAGCTCTGCCACCCTTCCCCAGCGCTTTCTGTGGGCTCCCAGGTGTGATGCCGGGGAAAACCACGCAGGGACCTGCTGCAGCTTCCACTGGCTGGATGCTGTTCTGCTCCACCTGGCAAAAACCTCTCAAAATTCACACCTCAGCCCGTGCCACTGTGAGCAGATGCCTCGTGCTGCTTCTCACACTTTATTTTTGTCCCTTCTGCTCTGGGATGTCACTTCTTGCTGACATGCCTGTGACTCTCGCAGCTGTGCTGCTGCTGTCCCCCTGCATCAGAGCCACAGGAAGGTTTTTGCTGGCCCATTTTTGCCCCTCCTGCCCCGACTGGATGGGACAGGGCCGGCACCCAGCTTTTCCCACCGGCAGGAAAAGGCTGGTGAGCCCCACTGGAGCCAGTCTGGCTGCTCTCGGCCGAGCTGGGCGCTGGGGCAGATAAGTAAACACTTGCAGCTCTGACATAAATTACTTTAGTCCTTGACAGCAGGACACTGACCAGGGTCGCCTGATAAGGGAGGGAAAGCCTTGCATGTCTCTCAGTCCCACTCAGATATTTCACAATAAATGTCACTGGGAAAGAATAGACACTTCTGTACCCATTAGGCAGCTGCATGTTCCTGTCACCTTGAGAAGAAGGGACGCATTGTCAGAGCTGTCGGAGCAGGCAGGAACCAGCTGTTAATCTGCTCTGACATCCTTTTTCACAGAGCAAGTGTGAACGGGGCGTTGCAAAAACCCAGTGGAAAGGTGATTAAAAATAGGCCCTCCATGAACATCTACAGGGTCTGTCACGGTGCTGTTGCGGGGGAGCCGCAGGACCAGGATGGAGGCACCAACTCCTGGTTCCAGCTCCATCACACTCCGCAGGCCTCTCCTGCTCCTGCCTCTGTGTGTCCTCAACAAGAGTCCCACTGTCCAAGGACAGGCCATCTCCCTCCCCTCCTGAGGGTGGGCTGAGTGTTTCAGACACTGATTGCTCAAGCCCAGGTGACACTGTTGCAAAGTTGACAGATGAGCTGGATGGACCAACACTGCTTCATCTGGATGGGTCCTGGCAGGTGTAACAGTGATACCCAAGGATGCCACCAGCTCCACCAGGACACCCTGCTCCTCTGCCAGACATCAGCCACGGGAACCTGCCTATGCCCACAGCATCAGTGTGAAGCTCTCTCCTCTGCTCTGGCTGAGGGGTCCTGCTCCTGCAGACCCTCATTACAGGGACTGCTTACACTGATGCTGGAGATGTGGTACAGACATGCTGGGAACATGGATCCAGGTGCCAAATGTACACGATGGATGGCTCTGAAGTGCCTAGTGAGTCCACCTGGGAATCTCTGTGGCTTTGTTGCAAGCAGGCAAGAGACATAAAGTCTGGGCAAGGAGCAGCATGTCTGTTCTTCCACAGGTGCTCAGGAGAAGGTGGGATGTGGGACTGGGGTTGTATTACACACTCATCCAAGAGTCTGGCTTCAAACGGTTTCCCAAGTCAAAGATCTCTGACTCCACACCATGTCCTTTTCTTAGTGACGGTATTGAGCGAGGTGCAGATTTCTGTAGTGGAAAAGGTTTGGGGTTTGTCCCAGTGGGAGAGATCCCTGCAGGGCTGTTCCTGGGCTTGTTGCTAACAGAGGGACTTTGCTGGTCCAGCTTTCACTCTGTGTAAGTCACCTGCACACACTCTGCCAGATCCTTCATCCATTCTTGGATCACCATGTCCTGCAGGTCTTCAGGGTTTTGCTATGAAGTTTTTTACATACAAACCCCTTTTATTACTTCAGATATTAGGAAATCTTGTGTGGAAGACATCTGCTTAGTGTCTAAAGCATTTAAGATACTCATCAAAGGGGTATTTCCCATGATATCTCCTGTGTGACCATTGGAAGAGGATGCTGGTCAGCCTAGCTGCAGGCTGCCACATCTCACCGGGGTCCCACGATGGCACAGGCTGTGGCCCTCAAGCCCCACACCTCCTTGGGGACCCGGCATTGGCTCCTGTCTGGATATGAACAGTCTGGCCAACAGTGAGAGATGAAAGCTCCCTCACAATCCCATGTTCAATATTTGATTGTGCTCCACTGCTTAGCCTTTTAATGTGGTTCTGCTTATTTTTACAGGTTTCCCAATCTGCCCCCTCCCCAGATTGTTTATGTATTTGGAAAGCCTTCTGTTTAGTGCCTGTAATACCCCTGACGTTCTTTCTCTGCAGTGGTCTTCCCTTACCCGCTCCTCTGATGAGACTTAACTGGGATTTGTTTCAATACTAATCTCTCAAATTGTTTATTAAACCACCTCCTGATTTATCTGTGACAGATTTTTCTTGAAGTTATAAAATTTCAATCAAAATTCCTCTGGGCATTTTGCATTCCCCTCTTACGATCACTAAATCCTATTTGTTCTTGGTGTGACCCCCCTTGGCTCCCAGCCCAGGCTGGGGAAGTGGCTCCAGTTGCCCCCTGCCCCAGCAACCTCCAGACAAGAAGACTTCTTGAGTTGCTCTGCTGAAACCATATCTTCCCTTTCCACCTCCAGCCACTAGCAAAACTTCCCTGCTTGCAAGAGGGAGTTTTCCTTGTTTTTCCATCCCCTGGCACCTAGTTCCAAGCCTATAACATGCTAAATAATTCCTCTTCCACCTTGGTGTTTACATTCTTCAGATACTTTCCGCTGCTTTTCATGTCCCGACTCATTTGGCCCTTTGCTGGGGGGCACCCGGCTCCTTTCATCTCTGCCCATGGAGCAGCTCCCAGCCCTGGCTCCCTCCAGCCCACCCAGCACTGCCTGAACTGCTTTCTCCCCCAAAAAAGACTTATTCATCCACCCCAGTCTTTCTAGGATGAGGTTGGCCCAAAGGATGAGCGCATTCCCTGTGCCTGGATCCCTGTTATCCATCAATGTTCCTGGCTGTCTCACTTCTCTTGGCATAAGTCAGGTCTAGATAGGATCAGGCAGTGTTTTATATCCGTTTCTCATCCCACAAGGAATACAGCTGATCAAAATCCTGGTTTAAGAGGCAGTCCATGGATGCACATGGCAAAGCCTCGTCCTCCCAGGCTCTACTGCTTTATTCTATTTCCCACACCAACACTGCAGCTTTTCCTACTGCCCAGGACAGCTTTCAGACAGAGATGAGGACAGAAAATATTTCACCTATCTGGGAAAAAATGTTTGGTGGTCAGCCCTTCAAACAGTTTTTGGGATCTATTTAAAAGGAAGGAAACCCTTTAATGGTCTGAATAGCCAATAATATCACATCAGAGATTCAGATCCTTCCAAGGGTTTTATCCTTGATGTAATTTAATTATATACTTATTAGAGCAAAGGAATGACAACTCAATAATTGGAATAACACATCTATGCAGAGAAGAAAAAACCCACATCTTTAGTTTGACAGTTTTCTCCCCAAACACAGTTACTGGCCAAAGTTAGCCAAACTAAACAGTCCATCTACTATACACAGGGCACTTCAGAGAGAAAAATAGAAGAGACAAAACCGATATGAGAGGATGAGGAATCGCAGAGGGTCCTTATCAGGATCCCTTCCAGTGGATGTTCCCATGTTTTAGCGGGGGGGAAAAAAAAAGCAACAACAAAAAAGACCCGGGAACGAAAGCCTCTGTGGCTGATAGAGGATTTTCCTCTGGCTAGACGCAGAGTCTTTAAAAAAGCTGCGGCAGAGTGTGGGATCATTAAACACCTTCGGATTCCTTCCCCAGTGCCAATCACGGCACCAGCAACCGCCCTCTCCGTGGCGTCTGCTGATCCCACTTTGAAAACCTCCCCATTTATCACTGCTGGGAGAGATCCTGCTGAGACCGCTGGAGCCTGCTGCTTGTCAACAGGGCACCTTATCTTCTCCAAACATTTACTTAACCCTTTGTCTGGCAGGCCGAGAACAATGGGAGCGCGGCCGCGGCTCCGAGCTGGGGATCCCAATTCCAGCGCTGCCTCCGGCAGGCGCTGCCGGTCCCTGCCCGGCCACAGGCACCTGGCTGAGCAAAAGGAGGATGTTGGAGACCACCAGCCTCCACCTCCATGGAAAAGGTGACTTGCATCCTGGTAGAGCACAGAATTGTTTTTGAAGTGTTCTCGGACAGGGACAGATAGAAGGAGCTTTTCTTGCTTTATGCAGGTAATAAAACACATCATCAGAAATTCAAATAGTCCCCCAAAACCAGCTACATCAGCCCAGAGTTGGTGAAACTCTACTTGAAGGAATGACACCACCTTCAGAAGATGTAGTTCTTGCTATGTACTGCTCAAAAGATAATATAATCTTACCCCAAATAAGTTGCCATTTTAAGTAGATTCCAGATGTCTTCATTTAACAACTTATTTCAGAACAGGTTTTCTTATAAAAGCTGGCTTTTTTTAGAGAAAGTTCCTATGATGTAGTGAATGGACCAGACTTGCAGGTTCCCAGTGGAGATGGGTCTGACACTTGCAAGAGGAAAATGAGACCTCAGCTCTTGGCCTGCAGTACAACAGGATAGAAACCCACAGGTCTGACTTACAGAGTCAGACAGCACTGATGAGATACCTGCTGCCAGGAAGGAGGCCTGTGGGGCCACAGATGAGGAATTTTGGCATTTTGGCATGAAGAACCCCAAGGCTGCACATCCTCACTTGGTAACCAGCCTTTAGCAGCCCTGCAGCAGCAGGTGGCCAGGACAGACGCACTGGCCCAGCAGCACAGAAGGATGAAAATCCCTGAGGAGCCTGAGGACATCGAGATGAGCTCTCCCAGCTCAGCTCTCCCAGTCATGAACAACCTGCAGCAGAGTGGCCCAGGCTGAGGACAGTAACAAATGGCTGCGTGTTTGAAGCTGAGTTTTAAGTCTTTGTGTTGTCACTGTAACGCTTTGTGCCACTATCTGTGACAAGAGTTGGGAGTTCACATCTTTATCTGGGAATAAAGACTCACAGATCACGGCAGTGTTTGACAATATGACAGCCTTGGGAAATCTGGAATATAGAAAGAAACAAACAGCCCTTCCAGCAGAGCAGTGGTGGCAGACTGATGCTCCTTTTTCAATTCCAGTCTGGATTACTAGGTTCTTTGAAGTGTTTTAATTATCTACCTTTCATGTACTTGTTACCAACCACTCCAGAAGAGAAGTGAGATATCTGCAGGCCATCCCTCTAGGACAGAGGACCATGACCAGTCAGTAAAAAACTGGTAACAGAGAGCTCTGGTCACCTTCTGAAGGGCACCAGCATTTACCCTTCAAACATTGCTCACAGCAGAGCCACCAATGGAGTTATTGTGTGTCCTGAATTTAGGCAAGGACTTAAATAGTACTTCAATCAGTCTAAATTTCAGTGAACTAGGAAGTCTTCCATGGACATTAGATTGGACAATATGCACTGATTTTTTTCTGGTGAGAACTGAGCCCCTCTGCATAAAGAGGAGCTCTATTCAGAGCTATTCAGCTACACAGAGAGCTACTTGCTGGTCTTAGATCTACAAGAAATTTTAGTGATATTTTGTTACTTTCTGTCTCTCTTTTGGACAATGAAAGTGCCACTTTGCTCCAACTGATAACTTATTTTTTTCTAAAGACCTGTGATTGAGAACTGGTGTTTCTTCAGTGCCTTTCCACTTCTACCCTCAAATGCTTGTTCTGCAATTTTGGACAAGGAATGTACAAGCTTAATACTGCTAAAATGGAGACAAGATTCCCTTGTCTTATGCCCTGGTGTTTTAGGGATGTTGTGATAGGGAGAGAAGCACACAGAAACAGTCAAAGAAATGGTGTTATATTTGCCTGAGAAGCAAGCATCCACCTTTATTCATTTGCTAAAGAAAAAAAAATCAAGCCAAACGAAATCCATGGTGTAAGTGGCTCAGATAGCTTTGGATCTAGAGGGGCTTTTGATGGAGAAGGAAAGCAGACTCTGGATGTAGCTTGTACAACCTTTACCCTGGCAAGCGCTATAGGAATGTGACATATATTTAGCCAGCATGCCTTGAACTTTAGAGGACACTGCTGTGTAACTCATCACCCCCATTCCCTCATGTTTTTATTGAGAAAGGCTCACAGAAACTGCCAGACATCTGATGTATTCCACTGGGAGTGAAGATAGTCCTTCTGGCATGGAGTCACCTTTTGTTTCCACAGAGCGTTGCTGGACTGACTGCTGAAGTGGCTGTCACGATGCAGTGGCCGCCTGTCCCCGAGCTGAGTGGCATTCCTGTCCCCCTGGCAGCAGAAGTCATGTTTCCCAGTGGTGGGAGCACTTGGAGTAAAGCCCTGTGTGCTTTGGCAGTGCCAGCTGGGGACCTGGCGAGGATCACCCAGCACCGCCTGCCCTGGCTCCAGCCCACCCGGCGATAACGGGAGCCTGCTGCTCTTCCCTACCAGGACAAGGGGAGTTGCACCCATCTTAAACAAAGGGAAAGACATCACTGTCCAGAGGGATGAGCTACAGTGTCTCCTGTCTGACTCGGGACAGAGGGAACAGGCCACAGTTCCACCTCTGCCACAGTTCCACCTCTCCAGTGCACAGCCGGTGCTCTGGTTTCAGTATGAGCAGGATTCATTGGACAAAGGCAACAGAGCTGCCACTGCATGTTGAGTTATCACACAGAGATCCCACCAGTGCAATTAAGAGTATAACAGAAGCAGATAAAGATGTTTTTCTACACCCCACTACTGATGGGCAGAGATTGAACATTGGCATTGGGCTGCCAGCTCACCCTGGAATTGAAAACTAGTCTGAAAATACCTCCTCTGTTCCTCTTTCAAGCATTGATCTGAATAAGTTTCTTTTCTCCCTAATCAGAGCTATTCTGGTTTAGTTAATAAGTTTTTTTTCTCCCTAATCAGAGCTATTTTGGTTTAGTTTAACAGAGAAAGATGACTTTCAGGAGTTAAAAACCACAGTATTGCTTTGTTCTGCAGCTTGCCTAAGTCAAATCTCATCATTTCAGAATAGACAAATCTGCGCCAAGCCCACCAAGACAAGAACTGGTTTTTGAGTTCCCCCTTTTCAGGGAGCTCTGGCCCCAGCCCTGCCCAGAGCAGTAGTGTTTCTGGGGTGGTGGCAATGTCAGGTATTGAGCTGGCTGCTGTGCAAGGATCACAGGGCTGACACCAACTCACCAGGTCTGAGGCATGAAGAAAGCTGGAAAAGGGCATTAAGCCCATGAAACCTCAGTTAAGACACCACGGGGCTTTTCCAGTCAGTAATTAACTGGCTGCCATAGACCAGAAGATCAGCTGCAGTAGGTTACTGCACACCAGAGCTGAATTCCTCACTGTCACACAGGCACTCAGCTTGCCACAGCTGTGACAGGAGAATCAGTGAGAGCCCTAGGATTATGTCCTACACATGAAGAAACCCCCACATTATTCATTTAATTTGATAGAAGATGGCTATAAAGCAACGGGAAACAACATGAGATACAGCCAAAACTGTCATCAGGAGCCACGGGAAGGATTAGAATAAGAATAATGGCTTTAAAGTGCTGAGCTATTATCACAACAAAACTACTAAAGCAGCCAGGACTGCCTGCATCACCCCAGTAACCCCAGGTGCAGATAAATAGCTACAGGTGCAGCCCAACAGGTGAGCTTCCCTAGGCCTCTCCTGCCACAGCTGAGCCCAAAAACCCTGGAAGTGCCCTGTCCTCATCAGCAGTTTGGGAACAGGAACAGGGAGGTCAGACCCTGTCACCACAAGGGAAGGGAGAAGATTTCAACCTTCTCCAACAATGAATGAAGCACCTCTGGGGGAAGCCAAGGTTACTTCAGACCCTGAAGCTGCATTCCTGAGACAACACACAATTTAACACTCTTCAGGGGCCCAGATCCATGGCTCTCACTCTCTCTCTTGTCCTGAGCTTGCTTGGACTCTGAACCTCAAATGCTGCACACCAGGAGCGCAGCAAATGCTCACATGGGGTAAATGCTACATCACTGAAGGTTGCTGCTTACCTGAGCCCACCTGGGACCAGCAGTGCCTTCATCTCCCTGCTCCAGCAATGCCCCAGCAGCCAAATAACCTCCCCCAGGGCTGGGGGACATCCTGCTCATGTGCCCACCTCTCATTTGGGCCACACAACATTGATGGAGCATTCTCTGCTCCATGTAGGGTATCACAGAATTATTATTTTATGCATAATTAGTGATTTTCATTCATTGCCACTTCTATGAAGTGACTCCAATCTATGCAGAGTTTAGCTGGGGTGAAATGAATTTCAAGTTTCCACATTGATTTAACTTTTTTTCCAAACAATCTTCCCAGTCCTTACATTGTTTCCCTACCTGTCATGGTCTTCTTTTAAACATAATTTTGTTATCTATTACTTTAATCCCAAAATGGTGAAGGAGTGCTACATGGAAAAAAAAAAAAAAAAAGGAAATAGGCCCAGCAAATGGAGTTAAGGAGAGATAGGAAGGAGCCAGGGTCTGTCAGCTCCCCGGGGCCCCGCAGGATGCCTGGGAATGACAGACAGCATTTCCCTCAGACAGGGCCAAACACATTTCTTGATAAACTAATTAAGCAAATGTGTTGAAACAATGTGAGTGTGACTCGGTGCTCGCTCGTCTGTGCATGGCTGGGCTGCTCCTGGGGCAGGAGGCAACCCTGAGGGGAGCAGAGCATTCTTCCAGGGACATGAGACCAAACAAAATGCAATTTGGGAGTGGGTCATGACCACTGAATGTGCAGTGCCTGCTCCAGGGAAGCTCAGTGGGCACCCACCTCTGGGACCATCATCCCACTGTGTGGAACAAGGATCACTTTGTGGGGTTTGTCTGATACAGAGTGGGGTGCTGAGGCAGACTGTGGTGTGTCACTGTCCCCATTAGCTGTTTTAGCCCCCCCAATCAGAGTTCAGCCCAACAACAGATGTGACATTTTGTGGGTCACGCCAGCAGGTGAGTGAGGGCTCCCAGCCTGGGGCAGCTGAGCACTGGCACCAGGAGTACCAAGGGATGGGTTGCAGGGACTTTTGGGCAATAGCTCTGGGTAAAACCAGCTGCAGGTATATTGAGTTACTGCTGCTGCTGGAGGTACTGGTGGGAACAAAGAGGAGGATGGTGGTGGTACCGTGGGGAGAAAGGAAGTCCAGTGCACCCATCAGGTGAGCTGGGAGGCAGCTGCTTTGGGGTACCCTGAGCTCATTCTGTGTCCATCACTTCAGTGCCATGCCTACAGCCTTTCTCCTCCACTCACATCTGGGCTCTGGACCCTGACCATGGGACATTTGTACCTTTAGGCCTTCTCCTCTTTGATTACACAAGAAGCATCACTGAGTTCAGTTTGATGTCTCCAGCATTCTCTGCCATTGTATTTTTCCTGCAGCCAAATATAGCCAGCAGGAGAGCGGTGCCCGGGTGGCTGCTCCCTGCCTGGGCTGGGGACTCCCTTCATCCACCTCCTTGGAGCCAGACCATCAGCAGCAGCAAAATGAAATATTGCCATCCCACATGCTTGCTCTCAGGATGAAAGATTACATCCTATCCTTCCTTCTCCTCCCTCTTGGTCCTCCACTGCCTTCCAAACATGACGTTGGGCCACGTGTATCCGGAGCAGCGTTCTCTCAGACATGACAACCTGGACTTGACCCCCAAGGTTCTGGCTCCACCGAGTCTTCCTGGCCATTTTGGGAAGCAGGAACCTCTGTCAGCACTGGTGATGGATGGGTTCAGTGGGAGAGAGGCCTTCAGACAAAAAGCCTCTCAAACACAGTGACAGAGAAAAGTAAAATAGACCCTGAGCAGTAGCAGCTTGTGGCAAACAGGGTTTGTGGTTCACAGCTGCAAAGGGCAGTGACATCCTTTTCTGCAGCCCATGGTGTGCTTGGAGAGCTTTTTCGCTTGCCCAGGCATATGTTGGCTTTCAGATTTTTTCCCACTCTTCATCTTAACCACCAAGAGCTGGAAATAAAGCAAATAGCAGCAAATGTTTCTCTAGTGTGTCAAGAAGCAGAGGTGTTGGGGGACTGCCCAGATGGAGGGACTGCCACCACAGACACAGCTCCTGCCCGAGGCCACACCTCTGGTAATTCATAAATGAGCTCCCAGGAATGAAGATGGTCCATGAGTATCTCCAACTAAATATGATCAGCTTGGCTTGTGCACCAGATGACTTTATTATGTCAGGCAGGGTCAGAACAGCTTCTGGATGGGACCCATCTCCTCAGGGCTGTGCTGCATGCAAGACATCACTGAACCCAAGGTGATCTGGTGTCCCTGCCCAGCAGCCACCTCTTGCAGCCCTGGCTTGGAGTGGTGGCTTGCATTGCAGAATCCCTGTAGAGAGACAGCCTGGTCTTGAAGACATTTCTGCAGCGTTGGAGAAGCCAGTGCAGCCAGAAGAGGAAATGAGGGCAGAAGAGAGGGGATCTGACCTTGTGTTTCTGCCTCCTTTTCCAGATTAAGCCACTTCCTTATAAGAGGCACACACCCTGCAGTCCAAATATTAGCTGAGTTTCCATTTCAGGCAATGCCATCAGCAGCAAACCCAGCCCCGGCATGCGCCTGTACCTGCTCTCCATTGCATGACATTTTAACATTGAAAGCCCATTAATTGTTCAGACAAGTCTTTCATTTGTGTATCCAGGGCAGATGGCAAGGTCATTCATAGCACCAGTAGCCTGAGCACTGGACTGGGGGAACCTCCAACTGGACAGACAAGTCACAGCAACCCTTTACTGCTGCCTTGACTCCACATGGACGTGAGCAGAGCAACTTTGCTTCTGGGGACAGCTGAATTCATGTCCTTCTTTATTCCACCACCTTCATTCCACCACCAAACCAGCAGCAAGCAGCCACATTGTGCAAACCATTTCCTCCAACTGGGAGTTCAAGGACTAATCCTTTTGGGAATATTGGCTGTGACCAAGGAGTAGGGGTTGCTGCTGGATGGTGACTGTGTGTGCTCTGAACCCTTGCCCTTATTGCCCGTGCCCCTCATTCACCTGGTGCTTTATGATGGGCTTTGCTAACACACACGAAATTTAATTTCCGGTTATTAACCCACAAAAAGGTATTGCTGTTTTCAGAATTACACTGCTTCCAATTAGTGTTGCCCTTTGGTTTATGGTACGTTGTTTTTCTGGAAAACCTTTGAACCAGGCTGTGCACCAGCTGAAAGGCATTCTGGGGCTGTTAATAAAGATTAACTCTTTGGAGCAAGTACCTGTTCAGATTCATTTGTGAGGATTGCACCCTCACAAGGGAAGAAGATCTCAGGAAAGTGTTGTAGTGCAGGGAATCCTTACTTCCCCGCACTACAACAGGAAATCTCAGATGTCTCTTTGCTTTCCCTTCAAATTTCTCTCTCTATATTTTTATGCTTTCCAGTTCCCGTTTTCCTGCCTTGCCAAAGGCAGTATCCTTCTTTCTGTTGTATCAATAGGATGGTCATGACAAAGTAAGAATTTTCTTCAGAAGCTGGACATTCAGCAGCTGCACTCCTGCTGGAGAAAAGCTTTGGCCTGGCCTTGTCCCATCCCTCTGTAAAACCTGTATAGAGAAGGAAACACTTGTGACAGCAAGAGAGGAGAAAGTGCTTACTGTCACTTAGGAACAGTGATACACAAATTTATTTGATGTCTTGCTCATTGTTGACTCTCAGTGCTCACCTTTTCCCGTGCAATCAAGAAATTTTATGCCTTAAAGTCAGCTTCAGTGTTTCTGCTTGCTGGCTATCATTTACCCACCTCCTCACCTTCAGACTACCAAATTCAAAGACAAAAGCATCTTCAATATATAGATTTCCACTCTGATTGCCTTTCAGCTTATGTTTGTTATTACATTACACTTCTATCGTGCTGCCAAATGCTGTAGTCTCTCATGTTCATTTATTTTGTCCTTTCATTGGACCTTCCTCAGGCAAAATATTTAAAAGCAAGGGAAAAGAAAGAAAATTTACCTTAGAAAATTTAGCTTTCTTTCCTGACTTGCAGCCAAGCTGTTCTCTAGACTTCTTGCAGCTCCCTCAGGAGACAGATGGTTTGCAATGTGGGTACTTGTGCTGTACCTCTGCCAGGCAAGTCCCATCTCTGAAAACCCACTGCTGGGTTCTCAGAGTGCCAATGTGTGCAGAACTCCATTATCTCTAATTTCAAGCAAAAACTGTTAATTAGACTCATTTGTAAACAGTTTTAATGTTTAGGAAGACAGGGCCACATGGATTTCACTGCAGTTCAGGAGCATCTCACCCCGCAGACACAAACCCAAGACAAGATCTATGTGCTGGACAGCCAAGGATCAATATAATCCTTGGCCATACTCATTCCTTATGGAAATGGGTGCTTCATTCTCTGTCTGTTTGAACAGCCTTGTTTAATCAGCTCTCCTGGACCAGCACTTCTCCTGAAATCTGGTCTATAAAGCAGCAAGCCCAAGATTCCTGAGTGGGAAATCCGTGCCCGTTCCCTGTTTGCAGTATGGCTGTGTATCTGCAAGGACGTGCAGTGAGCTGAATGACTCCAACCTTGGTGGGTCTGAGAACATTTATTGTGAAAAGCAGCTGGGGAACCATCAAAGTGATTGCTCTGGGCTGATGTACATGTTTCTAATGAGTCTCACTGCAGAGGGACTTACTCAGTGTCTGCGTTATTTACACAGGACAGCACTATCAGTAAAAGGCCTTATTATCTTCTCTGTATTTGTTTCTGTATCTTTCAGTTTAGTGACTCTCAAATTCAGTGTGGCTTGTGTTTTTTATATTATTTTTATAGCTTGTTTCCTCTTTAGTGATATTATCATGGAGCCAATAAAATTGTTTTCCTTCTACATCTGGTCAAGGGAAGATTTTGCTGGGTACACGAGTCATATTTCTGTAAATGCCTCCAAGTGAATATAAAAAGCTGTTGGAAGCAATTGAGTTTACTGTTGCCTTATGTACTGTCATTAATTAGGAAATAAAGTGAACTGCATTTTATATCACTTGTAATCAAAATGTTACAGTCTTAATGTGAAGTCTTTCCAAGTGCAGAGTCTCAAAGCAGGCTCTGTTCTCCTACAGATGAGCAGAGAGGAAAAATGATACAAAGATTCTTTAAATTTTAAAATTCATGGCCCAGACTTTCAGAGTGCTGCCATGCAGTGAGGCAGGATGGAGACAATTGGGATGCACCAATGGGGTGGGCAGGCAGGATAACTGCACCTGGATAACCTGGTGGCCATTGTGCTTTATGCCACCACTGCAGCATCCCAGTAACTCTGGTAAGTGGCTGGTTCTGGTATTGGGTACCACAAAGCACCCATCTTCAGCAACCACCCTTTTCCTCTAGTTCAGATTAAATTGATGGTTTCGCCCCCTAAGTATGTTTTCACAGAATTCAGAGTTTTCCTGATCCCCTTTCCTGCCTCCCAGTTTAAAACACAGAGCAAGATAAAATATAAATAATAAAAGAAACACAAACAAAATACTTGAAAAGAAAAGAAAGCAAAAAAAGCATTTCATCAGCACCCCTTTTTTCATAACCTTTAACATTAGGTGCCTTTGTCAAGTCCATTAGGACCATATCTGCACTTTCCGGAGTTTGAATGCTTTCATACATTTGGTTCCATATGAACAAACTGGTGGAGCAAACATATTAGTAGATCATTTGCCATGTACATGATTCAGATACCCAGACATGTACAAAACCCAGGCAGGGATTAACCAAGTCTGACAGCACTGAAGTGACTCCAGTTCTGTGTATGTATAAGCGATAATGAACCAAAGGCCCTGTTTGCCTTCAAATAACACACAAAATGATTAATTAGACAGAGGGCATGAGTAATAATCACAATATTATATGCTCCACCATAATGGAACGTTGCTCTCTTCTTACTTTGTTCCTCTAATCTCTGAGAAGCAAATATCCACAGGGTGTTACCAGCAGAGTGGGAGGCAGATTGTAGTTGCTCACAGGTTATGAGCAACCTTCTTTCCCACTGTGATTTTATACCCCCGGGACACACAGAAAACCTCTTTGAAAAATACATGATTTCTAAAGGATTAAAGGGATCTGCAGGAGGAAAAAAAGCAAGGAGTTCTAGTTGCAGATTACAGACTTGAACATGTTCCCGTTAAATTAAATGGCAAAGTTTTCTTTGATTCAGTGCTGGATCCTGAATGCTTTATCATCCAGATATTCTTTGCTAAAAGTCATAGTTTGTCATAGACACACATAAAAAAAAGGAACAGTTGCTCAACCCCTGATTTCCTGTTTATTCATCTCTTTCTGCTGTGAGGCAAAACTGCCCTTTTGAGTGTTTTCCAAGCAGCTCCTCTGGCAGGGGGCTCCCACCCTGGCAATGCTCACAGTGAGCTGGGCACAGGCACTGCTGGGTCTCAGCCCTGGAACTCGCCCCGGCTCAGCCTCCTGCCCGCACCCAGAGTCGGCAGAGGGAGCAGCAGCCTTGACTTGCTCCTGTCTCCTTGTCCTTCCAAGGAGCAGCGTGGATGGCAGGATTCCAGCGCGGACTGGAGAGCTAAAGATGCTGTCAGGAGCCACCTTACGTGTCGGTCCCTGCCCAGAGACCAGGCAGCAGCAACTGCACAAGCTCAATTCCAAACTGCCTCTTAGGTCCCAGCCCTGCCCTCCACCCCTCTCCCCAACTTGGCTAAACAGCAAAGAGGAAAAGGGGGTGAAATCTCCCACTAACACTCAGTGTCTTTATGATGTGATCCGTATTTCTGCCCAGCTGTCCCAGGAAGCCCACACACTGTCCAACAGCCCCAGGAGAAGTGCACACAGGTACGGTGCCAAAATACGTTGTTAGGTTTGAAATTGAACTGACACTAAACCAGTTACCCAACTAAACAGACACACTTTGTTTTCCTCATTTAAGCAACAAACCCCATTTTTCTCCATTAGCTAAATATAACTTTACCATCCTCCAAGGTTAAAAATATTATAGGCAAATTCCTGTCTTTGCCTATTTTTAGTTGCTATTGTCCCCTCTGACGTTTTGGTGCACGTATTGACTTGGATGCTCATGGAGCTGGCAGAGGTTCTGCAGGGGTTGTTCAGTAGGAAGTGACCAGGGAACACAAGCTGTGATGCATTTCTGCATCTTAATTCATAAATTAGGGCTCAGCCCAAGGGAAGCTGGTGCACTTCCTCAAGCACCACTTTATCTTCTCCCCCAGGGAGCCCTGGGTTTGGATGGAGAGAGGAGATGATCACACTGCCTGTGTGGGACCCAGCCCCAGACGGGGTGGTCTTGTAAATACAGTTTACAAATGAATATTTGCTTTTTGCTATTGTATTTTTCTCCTCCGGATGACTCCCACCTCTCTTTCCTCAGACATTACCTGGTTTGGGGGGGCACTGTGCAAGCTGGCTGTGTTCAAGTGAAGCAGCATCAAGTTTTTCAGTCCCCAGGGTGCTTCTGTTGCATCATCACTTTCTGATGAAAACTTCTCTAGAACTGCAAAAAGGGCTTTGTCATTCAGTCAGTGAAGTAAGATATTTCCAACATCACCTCTTGGTGCCTCTCTGCCTTTGAAGCACCTTTTGAAGCCACTGATAGACAGTGTAAATGGAGATGTGAGAGACCCTCACAGGCTGTACCAAGCTTCTGCTTGTTTAGTAGAACCTGAGGAAATAAGAGTGAAAATATCTACCAGACACTCTAGAAACACTATCTGGATAAGCTTGGGAAAACTGGTAACTATTCATGATTTAATTCTTTGTAACATTGCAGCAACCTCTGAAACACAGAGCCAGGCAGCTGTGCCAGCATGACTCATGAAAATCAGATTTATCCTCACCACTTCTTGATCCACATTATCCCATCTCAGCCACTTCTCTTTCCACAGCTCTGAAGCACCCTGCACCCACGACTGCTCTCCTTGCCAGATAAATGTCTCCCTGACATTTGCACACTCTCTCCCATGACCAACCTTGGCAAAGTTGGAGTCTGATGCAGAAGGGAAAATATTCCCTTCACTTGACATACCTACGTGTGAAAATGAAACAGGCTCGTACAGGGGAAAACCCTCGCCCTTATCAGTGTGACATTGTGGAGTCTCACGATCATAATCCAATATTAGTGTGTGATAGAGGTCCTGCTGCTGGTGCAGCCCATGCTGGGGAGAGGTGGGACCTTGTGAGTGACCTCTGCCTGGCTCACCTGCCTTAAGCCCCCAGCACCTCCCTCAGACAGGAGGACTTTTGACTTTGGGAGAGGAGAGGAAGGTCTAGGACACTTCCTTTCTGGTCACTAACCTTGTGCAAAGTGCTCCACAAGAAGGAAAAGCCATGGGAATAATTAGATCTCTCCAGATCTCCTTCATGCCCCAAAATCTTCCCAAATTTACTGCAGGAAGGACTGTGGGAAATGTGGACAGCTCTGTGCCAGGGAGATGCAGAGGGGCTGAAGAGGAGGCTGGGTGCAAATCAGTGCCTCTCTCCATCAATCCACCCACCAAATCTGGCCCTTTCCCCCACTCTGCAGGCCACAATCTCATTTGGGTTCCTGCTTTTTATCTGACAATTTCTCAATTACTCCAGGTTTCAAGGACATCACCTTTTTGGCGCCTGAATAATCCAGTCAAGGGCAATTTCTGCACTCTGTGCCCTCGGTGCAGATGATGGCAGCCCTTGGCTAAAGGTTATTGTGTGAGGCAGTGTTTGGCTCCTGGTCCCACCTATGGAAAAGGACATTGGACAGCAGGAGGTAGCTTTTCATGGTCACTCTCTGCTCTGAGCACATCATGGCTTTGCTGAGGAGAACAGAGCTGAAAGCCATCAAACTCCCACATCCAACTGGGACCCATGGAAGTTAACCTTGTTCCCTCATCCTACCATCAAATCCCAGCCAACAGGAACCAAGCAGACCCTGAACCTTTCCTCTTTTTGTAAATAAAGGGGTATATATGTCAAAGCATTGTACCTGGATGTGAACCTGGAAAAGCCCTGTGCCAAATGATGGCTTATGAGCATTAAATCTCTGCTGGGAGGGCTGCACTTGAGTCCTTCTGGCATCCCCCAAGCCTCTCCCAAAGCCCTGTCTGTAGCTGTCAGAGCCAAACTGGCCACATGTGCCGGTTCATAATTATTTTTATCTAATCCCTCTGGCTCAAGGAAGGACATTTAGCATGTCAATCATATTCCCATTACTGTAACGATTCATTAGTGCAGTGGAATGAAATCCTGAGAGAAATTCTCTTGAAGGAAAGGGGTGGAGAAACAGACTGGGGAGTCTGCAAGGTTAATTATCTGGGGAATTGCTTTACTTTTTAATTCAATGCAAATTCAATCCCATTTGCCAGCTATTTTAAGGAAAAAACAATTACCTCAGGTGCTAGCACACTGCTGAGACAAGGATAACTTGGGACTGGTCTGAGTTATATCCCTAAAAACAAACCAGATTGGAGTTGTTCCAAACAGGGGCAGGAGAAACAGGACAACAAATGGCACTGCTCACACAGGCAGGCACACACCACCTCCCCTGGTCTGAGGTTTAAACCTAATATTAAAGTTTAGTGTGACAGTGGTTAGAAGATGCTAGAAAATCTCCTTTTCCTTTATTTTCCACAATCTATACCAGATAATTCCAGCAAAACAGCAGCCCCTGCTTATTTGCACCCCACACAGATCAATGGGATGCACAAGAGCTCCTGAAAGCCCAACATTTGTCCCTGGCCCAGACTCCAGCAGCTGCTGAGAGCATCCATTTAAAACAGAAATAGTGGAGATCCCTCTCAGCACTACAGAAAGGCTCCTTACGTCATAAATTGTATTTAAAGACTCTTTCAAGGAGACAAGCAAATTTAAGAGGGCAGTTAGCTCCTGGCACTTAGATGCATAACTTTATTTGAGTATTCAATTTCCTCCTTCATTCATAAAGTAAACAATCTGAGTTATCTGAAAGTGACTGTATACTCCTGCAGTGTTTTCTTAAAAGAGTCAATAGGAGCAAGGCGACATAAAATGCTCCAGAGAGCATGACACAGGAAAACACGAGCCTTTAAATTATACACATTCAGGAAACGGTTGAATTCAGCATTTTCGATGGAAAGGTTAAAATGTTTGTGCTGAATTGTATTAAATCTTTCACCAGTAAATCCTGTAGGAAGCAGAACATTTGAGGGAACCTACTTATTCCCAGTGTCTAGGAAAGACTCCCAGAGTTTCAAAGGAAAATGTCCATTAATCTCGTTGGACAAGTGCAATCTAATAAAAGCTGTTGTTAAGGCAACTTGGTTAAGTGTTTTCCAAATTTAGTTTATTCTCCCCCACTCCCCAAAAAATCTCATTTTGGTTTGAATTGGATAAGATTTTCTGATTTTCAGCCTGAAATGACCTTTTTTAGGAAGATTTTGACAGTCTTTGGGGAACTACATCTGGATGCTGGCAGGGGTGGTCAGGGCTCCTCAACAGCAGCTCAACTCCACTCCAGGATGGGTTTGAAAATTCAGGTGCCTCAGCAGGACTGTCCCCCAGGAATGGTTTTACTTCTCCAACAAAATCCAGACTTTATGATATGGTTTTGTTTTACCCCCATTCCATGATAAAATCCAGAGCCAAGAAACCAGGACCATTCCTGCCACTGACCTCATGCTGGACCTTTTTCAGGTCCCTTTGCCTCATGACATCCCAGCTCCAACCACTGATGAAACATGGATGTGACAGATGACTTCTGACACGAAGATGACCCCAGAAAGTGCCCTCATAACTACAGGGTTAAAAGTGGGGAGCCAAGCTTGAGACTCTGATGGAGTTTAAGCATTTTACTTCTGTTTGACCAAAAATCTCTGTGGGGAAAGGAAAGGAATCAACTGACAACAGGGCAACATATTCACTGCCTCTTTCCAAATTAGAACTGAATTAATAATTTCACTGGAACACTGAAAATGCACAGCTATATATTTTAAAAAGGAATTTAACACTTCTGGAGTCCCGTGTGCCTGACAACCCAAAGAGTTGAAATTTGTGAACTTCCCTGTGGTCAGTTCAGCCTTGGCTGGGAAGGGAAATTCTCAGCTGTCTTACAAAACAAACTAAAAGCAAAACAAACCACTTTTCCTGGTGAGACTTTCATTCAATTCTGCAGACTCAGGAAGCTCCCGAGATAAGCCTCCACTCCACGGATCCGCTCCACACTGAGGACTAGACCCGAGCTGGCAATTAGCAGGAGCACTGAATGCTTAATGAACTACCACGTTTGGGCAGCCTCACTCAGGAGGGAAAAATAACCTAAACCTTTGCCTTGTGTTTTCTGCAGACCAATTGTGCACCCCAATTAAAGGCATCAGTGATAACAAAAAGCATGTCAGTCTCCTAAGAAACCTGCCAAGGAAGTCTCCAGATTTCCTGCTTCTGAGTAAGATTGAGAAATCACAGTGATTTCTCTCTGACTTTTTTTTTTTTTTTCCCACTCCTAGTTTTGAGTTTCAGAAGCACTTAAATACTGAGTTTAAAAAAAGCCTGTAAACCTCAAATTAGATTCTGGTTTTGTTTGGATTTGTTTTCTGATTAAGAGGTAAGTAGATTTCTGTTTTATCCAAACCAATTTCCCATTAATTAGAGACTGATCTTTAGCCAGCTTTCCTTTGAAAAATCAAAGCTAAATTTAATTACATGAGTGGACGGCAGCTATTTTAAAAATTGTGGATACTATTGTGGTTTTATTTTTGGCATTTGACTCCTGCAGGGGGAAGAGGGTTTGGTTGCCATTTATCCAGGCTGCCTTTAAAAAACAAAAGCAGCTCCATCCCCAGTGACCTTGCCCAGCTTTCTCCAGATGTATCTGATTTTGTGGTTATGTTCCAAGCCACACTGACACCGCTGTGGCCAAAATGATTGGTGAGACACCAACCAAGCCTCAAAGACAAAGCAAGCCAGGAAAAAAGAAGAGGTATCTCCATTTCAGAGCAACCATATGCTTCAAAATGTTTAAGAAAACTTTTTGTGTGAGCACAGAGACCTTCTGAAACCTGGAGCTCCCAAGGAGAAAGTGGCAACATCTCAAGGCAGCTCGAGGTGTCTCCAGTCTGCCCTGGCTGTCCCAAAATGTTATAAAGTGGTGCTCATCCTGTTTGCACTTTGATTTAGACACATCTAAAATTTCCAGGGGTAGGAGACAGGCCCTGCACCCCCTCTCCATGAGCCCCCCAGGTGCTCCTGCTCTCCCAGCCTCGTGACTTTGAGGAGGTGGGGCAGATGTGGCTCTTCTCTCCCCAGGTTTGGTGCCATTAACACCACAGAGCTGAAACTGGAGTGCCCAGGGCACCCCACACAGCAGGCAAAGGGGAGAACACAAGGACACAGCTCTGCATCTTTTCAGAAGGTGAGGGCAAGCAGCAGTGTCAGAGTCAATGACCTGAGAGCAGAGCCTGCCCAAGAAGGAGCACTGTTATTAGAACTGGCTGCTCAGAAATGAGCTATCCATTATTAATATTTTAAATTGCTAAATCCTTTCTAACCATGTGCTAATATGAGGCAAAGCTGCATGATTTAAAAGCAAAGCTCAAGCCACTGTCAATCACTCCTGGGCATGCAGCAAAGCCTGCTGCAGGAATACTGATGAGACCAACTTTCCTTCTGGGAGAGATGCTTCTGGAACAGCTTTGCTGGGTCCTCAGCCTCCTCCAAGAGAAGCTGAGGGGTCTTTCATGTGTTGGGACTGTCCTGTGAGCCACAAACTTTGCATTCGCCCTGAATGCACAGCTCAGGGCAAAACTGGCACATCAGGCTCATGCTCACAGACCCTTTTCTGTGGATGCAAGGCTGGATTTGGGAGCAAGCTCTGCAATGAACCAAGGGAGAAACACATTCAGGAATGATGTCCTTTTACCCTTTGTTTTTATCATGGGATTTCTACAGACTCCCAAGGAACTGCAAGAGTCACAGAGGAAAGTTTCTGATCTGGGGGAAAGCCTGGTTTTGGGCATGAACTGAAGAAACCCAAGCTGAAGACAGGAAGTTCTGGGTTGCTATTTACTGGGATGAACTTAGACATAGAGGAATGACAGCCTGTATTTATCACTTTTCCTCCTGAAGGAAGGTGATAGCATCAATTTCAGCTGCACCTGAGTGCCAACTGAACCCCAAATCTTGGCTTGTTGTTATGTCTGCATTATTTAATAAGAAATATGTACATATTCTATCCATGATGATGCAATGTGTTAAAAATGCTTTAGGACAGCAGAAACGCCATCTTAAAATGCTTCCAAAGCCATTCCCATGGAGTGAGGGTCAAACATCACCATCATTCCTGACTCACCATTAGCTATCACCTTCCCTGTAACTTCCCTGCTACTGTTTGGTGCTGTGGCATTACTAATCAGGGAGGAAAGATGTCAAGGTCAGGCTCAGGAGTGGCAAGCACCCTGCAGTCCCCATTCAGTGATGGCCTTGCCAGTGACCGAACACCCACGGCACGGGGAACGTGCTCCCACAAAGCAAACAAAGGTGGATCTGAATCAACTGCCCCCCCCAAAGGCCACTTTGTGGTGCCCTTTGAGCAGCAGCAGCTTCCCCGTTGAACATTCCTGTTGCAGATCCCTGCAGACACACACGGGGTGTCTGTTACAGCCTCCAGGGGTAAATGATTAACGCTGATTCCACCTTAGCGCTCACCTTCGTCTTGCCCACGCAGGCGGGGTGGGGTTTCCAGCAGGGTTTCCCAACCCTCTGGCTGAGGCCACAGCACTAAAAGCAGCTTTAGCACCCCCCAGTCAGGTGTCACAGTGGGCTCCTGGGGCTAAATGCCCATCATTTCCATTCGTTTCATGAAGTGGAGCTGCTCTTTATTTCAAGCAAGGAGTGAGCAGGTGGGAGGAATGACACCAGCACCTGCAATAACAGTGACAAGAGGGCCCTGCTCCACATCCTGTCTGTGCCCACTTCTTTCCTCCCAACAGTGTTTTGGGTGGTCCCACAGAAGGGTCAGTCCCATGCCTTTCCCCAGAAGAGGGAAATGTGAGCACAGGTGAAACTGGAACAAGGGCTGGAAATTTCTACCGCTGTGTGCTTGGTTTGGAGGAAAAAAAGCATAAGAAGCACTTTACTTTGCTCTTTTCTATCCATCTTTCCCCCCACATGTGCTTATTTGCACTCCTTCCCAATATGAGGGCTTCCAAAGCTTTTTCAGGCATGAAGCAACAAGTTTTATACCCAAAACACGACAGAATCTTCTACCTGAATGATAAAATTTTCCTAATTCCTTCTGTTTTCTTCTAGGTCATCAGGAAATGCAAATAGCATCCTCTTTATGAGGTTAATTGTTTCTGTGGAAGAGTGACTGAGTGGTATTACTTTGCACCAGCTGAGAAATTGGCCCTGGAAGCAGCCCAGCCTCCAACATTTTCAAACAGCATGGTGGTCAAGGTCTGCTCTTGGCCTCATTTAATGCTGCTCTGGAAATACTTGCTATAAAATCTGGCTTGAAATCCCAATATTAATGCATTTCCTAACAATGTTAAGGAGAGCTTGCAACAACAAGACTAGTAAAGTGCAGCAGTCCCAGGACATAAAAAAAATATAGGTGAAGATGCTTTTTGCCAAGTTTGACCATAAAAACTGTCCAAAACTCCTCCCCATCCTTCATCTCAACACTTGCTGACATGTTACCTGTGGTGGTGCTCTTGGGTAGAAATTTCACTGGAACATGGGATTGGGGTTTGTCAGAGAAGAAAACGGGATGGGGAAAAACTCTCTTTGACAAGAGCCTTTTTGGAACGTGCTGCTCAACAAGCTTCCCTTTGAGAAGGAACTTCTTTGAAATAAAATCACTTTGCAGAAGGTGTTACTGCTCCTCATTAGGTGCATTCTATGTAAATTTGATACCGAACAGAAGAAATTCTTGGAGACATCACCTCCTACCCTGGCCACAAAGCTTTCTCCAGGAAGGACCACCTGATGTGATTAAAGCACCAGTGCTGTTTGTTTTCTTCTTCTGTGCATACAATGGTGAGATCGAATATTCAGCTCTGCTGTAGCTGCTGCACCAGTAAATAGCCTGGATATTTAACTACTGCAGCACACTGACCTGGAAAGCAACGTGAGTTGTTTCCCTGGCTGGCACACGACACCAGCTTGGCAAAAAGATCCAAAACATTGGAGAAGAGCTGTGAAGCAGTGGACAGGGACTGGGAAGGAACAGTGAATTTGCCTCTGTGTATCACCAAGCACTTCCAGAGATATTAAAAAACAGCAACAGAGCTCTATACCCCTTCATTCCCTGGAGCACTGCTGTACCTGGCTTCCACCTTCTTTCCAGGAGAAATCTCTTGGATCCACATAATGCTTCACAGATTTTTCAACCACAGGACCAAGGAAAGGAAGTTTGATGCCCCCATCCCTTATAACCATGGTGGGCATGTTCCCCAGCTGGCACAAACCAGAGGCTTGGTGCACAGCTTCTCCTGGGGGCTGTGTGTCCCCAAGGCTCATACGAGGAACAGTCAAACCCCTCTGCCAGCTGGGTGGGATTTGCAGTTTAGGCAGAGCCCAGGCAGCAGCTGAGCTGCCACACAAGTTGTGCTGAACATTTCTGTGCACAGCACAGAAAAAATGATGGTTCTGTGCTCCAGCAGAGAAGTGACACCCCATTAGAGAGTCTGGGGCCTTGGGGGTCCAGCAGACATGAAACCACAACTTTCCGTTTTCCATGAAGAAACCTAAAGGAAACAAACTTTTTCTTTTTTTTTTGAAGCAACTGCTTGGGTGAGCAATGATTTTATTGTGCTATTAATATGACCATAAACAAGAGCAACATGTGTTTATAGGCTCAAGTGCTTCATTACTCGCTCGCTGACTTGGTAGAAATCACCGTGGCATCAGTTTAAAGTGCAAAATGGAGCAAATCATTGTAGTCATGTTGTAAAATCATCTGGGCAGGCAACCTTTGAACAAAGGCAATTGATAGATCCAAGGCAGCTGTACAACACCATTAAACAGAATAGTTGTCCACAAGCCACCAGACCTGCAAGAGAGCAAATACACCCTATGCCTTGGAAGGGGAGGGAGCATGAAGGGGGCTGGAAAGGTTTGGGAAAGAGAAGTAAAAGTTGTTCTCTGAAGATGACAGGGCTTTTGGCACAGCAGGTCAGGCAGGGTCCCAGCTTGCTGGAGCTAGGAGGAGTGGGACAGTGCCTGCTCTGGGGGGAGCCCATATCCTGGTCAGCTGCAGGATTCTCCCAAACCTCATTCCTCTGACTGATCTTCAATCCTGCCACTCCAAACATTCAAATTCCTGTGACAAACTCTGTGGGCTGAGCTGGGCTGTGCCACAAGGAGGCTGTAGGAGCAGGACTGAGGATGCAGCATGAGCTGGGAAGATCCAAACTTTCCCATGGGTTTTGTTTGCACCTCTTGGGGCAAATGCTCCTCTTTGCCATGTAATGGAGGGTACAAAGGGACATGAATTCCTTAGGGAAGGACTTCAAAGTGGCAACTGGGGTGAGGGGGAATGGATAAATATTGCATGGATCCTCTTGGGTGTGGGTCTGTAAGCCTGGGACCTGCACAGGGGCGCTGGTTCCTCTGTGGGTGAAGGGACGAGTAGGGAAGGAATTTCCCCTCTCCCACAGGGCTGGGCAGACACATTGCTTTTGTCATGAGGAGACCAAGGGACACAAGTCTGCAGGGATGGCTCCTGCCTTGGGAATGGGAGTGAAAGATTGGAAGACAAGAAATGAAAAAATGGCATTGTGGATGATGTCACCTAGTGAGGGCAGGGAGTGAGCAGGAAGGAAAAATTACACGTCCCAGTTGTTTCACTTCTTGTCCCTCTGCCTCGTTTCGTCTGTCACCAGCCCCTGGAGCATCCTGACGCCCGGTCGACGGTTACCAACAGGCCATAAATAAAACCTCTGGAGCCACTGGTGTCAACATCTTGGCATTGTTTAGGTCTCCTTGTTTGCCTTTAAAATAACTCTCCTCCTCGGGGTCATGCAGATGAAAAAGCGAGGACCCCCTGCCATCATCCATAGAAATCATCTTGCCATGACTTGTGCTGTGCTGCCTTTTTTTTTCTGTCGGCAGAGTTTGGAGTTTGGGGAGCTGCCCAGGAGTGCTGCTCGCTCCCCAGGGCTCAGCTGCCTCTTGCCAGCCTGTGCCTCGACACGTCACCCCGGGCGCCAGCAGGTCGCCTGAGCTCGGGCCACATCACCCCTTTCCCTGACTCCCAGAGGCACAGTTTGGGCTGGATTTGGGAATGGTGCTACCCTCCAGCCTTGTGCTGCCTGCTTATCTGCTGCCTGGCTGTGCCTGGCTCTGCTGCGGATGTTGGCCGGCCAGAGAGTGGAAAAACAAACGGTAGAGATGTGGATCCATGGTCAGAGCCTGGCCCTGCAAACACGGTGTGCCAGTGCTGGCCTGGCACTGCAGGGATGCCATTCTGGGTCAGCCTTTGCCCTGGCACTGGAGCTTGGCATCATGCAGGCTGCTAGGAAAGCTCTGGAGGCACAAGAAATACTCCTCCAAAGACAGTTTTCATCAATAGGCTTTGATAAAAGGATGGTTTGAACCCCAACATGCCTGCACAGACCAGCCCCTGCAGGGGACCAGTGCTCCCCAGTGCCTGGAGCATCTCCATTCCTCTAGCAAGGGTTTCATGGGGGTAAAGCATCATCCTCCATCTCAGCTGAGTTGTGACTTGATGTCAGATTCACTCTCCCTGATCCTCTTTAGCCTGTTGTTTATAATAAAAATCAAGCCATCCATCTCTTCTGACAAGAGGAAGAGTTGCTCCAGGAAGCCCTGGACAGGTCAACTTCTATATTAAGGAACTATCACTTGACAGTTTCCTGGCCATAAATAGCTGTACAGCGAGGCTGGGGATTTTATTTAGAAATAAGAAATAAAGTAGCCCATAAGTAACTTCATGACCTTGCTCCCCCTTCATTTCCCACTCTTCTCTCCTCATCAATATGGTCTACTCCTCATCCCCAGGTTGCTTGGGACTTTCAGGACCCCCTTACAGAGCATATCTCCCCATTTCCCACTTCTGAGATGCTGCAGGAACACACTGTTGCCAGCTTTTGGAAGTGTGGTGTGGGTTTTGCATCACTGAAGATCTTTTGCTACAGCTCAGCTCCAAGAAATTGTTTTCTACTTGGCCTTCATTAAAATAATTAAAAAGCAATCTGCTCTGCATGGCTGAAAGCTGGAAATCCTCCACTCAAAACATCTCCAAAACTGGATGCAAACAATTATACCTCTATTATACCCCTTATTTTTCAGTCCCTCAAGCCTTTCTTATAAGTTTTCGAGGACTAACTTCTGATTTTCTAATGCTCAGACTTGGCAACATCAAAACCAATCAGGAAATACAAAAGAAAAAGCCAGCATTTTAGTATTCTTTTATTATTGGGAAGTTTTGACCATTTTTGTCATGTCATTTGCCTAAAATAATAATAAAAACCTCTTTGTTTGGAGCTGGAAAGGGAAGAGCAGCGTGTTTATTTCATGTATGACTCATCAGCTCAGTGTTGATATGCAAAACACTTCAGAAGCTAACACTCTATAGAGATGATGGTTTTTAATATAAAACAGTAAATGTTTAAAACAACCATTGTTTTTTTTTTTCTCTTTTCTTCCTGTTGTGGCCAATAAAACATAAGACAGGCCACGTAGCTTACATTTTAATAAAATTAAGTTATTTGGTGCCATGTTATTACAGTCTTTTATTGGAAAGTGGAATAAATTGCACACAGTGGAGTCATAGGAGGGAGAAATCACTGTGAATAAACATAGATTCTGGGATGCAATTATTTGCTGGTTTTGTCTCAGAGGAGGAAGGCTTTCCCCGGGAAAACGGAGGCAGCCCCGAGGTTCCGGCCTTGGGGAGGCAGCCCTGGGTCGCTCTGGGGAAGGATGAATTTTGGGGACCTGGTGCCACAGTGGAGTCATCCCAGCCACATCCAGCTGGCGTTTTCCATGGGCATCCTCCAAGAGAAACCTGTCCTGTGGCTGTGGCTCGAGCCCCCGCAGTCCCGGGGCGCTGGGGCAGCTCATCCTCCTGCCCGTCGGACAGATGAAAACATTGGTCCCGAGGCTTTCTGCTGGAGGCTGAGGGTTCCTAGGCAAGAGCCAGGGCACACCAGGAGTCCTGCCGGAGGGGCACACTCAGCCCGGGCTGTGGGGCCATGCTGCTGGGGGAGAAGGTGTAGTCCTCGGGTTCAAACTTGAACTCGCCGTGGCCGCCGGCCAGCGCCTCGTCTGACTGGCTCTGTGCCTGCCCCGGGGAGGGAAGCAGAAGGACATTAGAAAGTCTTATCCACTGTCATTAACCACTGGCCTCTTGTCATAATGCAGAAGTAGGGCTAGGATAGGTTGTGAACAGGGTGGGTTATCCCTGATGCTACAGTGCCCTTCAGAGCAGTCTGGAGCTGGGCAGGAAGGGTGTTGCACCCTCAGTGCAACCACAATGACCAGGCAAAGAGGAGGCCCATCTACATTCATTTATTGATTCAATATATCCAGTTTGAAGCTCTTTAGGTATGTGTATATTTTTTTCAGAGCACAGCACAAACCAGATTTCTTGGTTTCAAACAAAAATTTCCCTACCCCATACGGTGTAACTGGTAATGCGCCAGGCCCTTGGGTGCTGGGGCTGATCTTCCCCTTCATACTCATGTCCAGCTCAGAGAGGGCTTAGACTCAGCATAAAGACAGTGTTGAGCCACAAAATTTTGATGTGTGGTTTGATTTTGAGCCTTTTTTTCCTAAACCAAGATGAAATAGCAACCAGCCCCAAGAAGAACTTGGGACAGAAGTAGGGTCTCTGACAGCAGCACAGCTCTGCGGTCACTGAGCCCCTCAGGGCTAGAAGGTGCAGATAACACATGCCCAGGGAGCCTTTTCTTGGGAGCTACAGAGGATTCCACCCTGGGCTATCAACTCAACTCAGCAGTGTTGTCCTTTCATGGCAGGAGATGGGAATTAATCTCAGCTCTGCACTGAAGCTGCAGCAGAGCTTGGACATCCCAGTTCCTCACTGCAGGATGAAAAATCCAATGGGAAGCCACCAAGCTGGAGACCTTTCTCATCCACAGCATCTTGGCTCCTGCTCCCTGCTTTTCTCAGCCTGAGGGAGTCTCAGGCTGGTGGCCACAGTGCCATGAATTAATTGCTTAACGTCATCAAGGCCCCCCAGGGCAGTGGCCATGGAGGTGTGTGGGTCACCCACCCCTGCTGGCGATGGCTCTGGGCCCTGTCCCTTACCTGGGACACCGACACGATGGTTTGTCCAGGGTACTGTGAGGTTGTGCTGGGCTCTGACTTTAAAGTGACCGTGCTGTCTGAGTTGGTAATGGAAGAAGGGGAGTTAGTGGCCGATGTTGTGGATCCTGGAAGACAATTGGTAAAGGGCAGTGAAGCAATGTGGGTGTAAATCTGCTCTGAAAGAAATTTCTGTTAAAATGGCAACCGTGACATCTCACAGCATGGTTCTGCCGTTCTCTTTCTACTACATCTCTGTTAGAAAAGCTTTTGTATTTGTCTGTTGAGAGTCTGATGGAGGAGGAGGGAATCCTTTCAAAATCTGGCAGTGTTTTTTTCCCCTTTATTTAATTTATCCCAAATCACCTTGAACATGACCACTGCTGCACTGGAGCCAGGTGCCCACAGCCCAGAGGAACCTCACAACAACATGACAGCACTGAGATTTCCCTCCTATCAAACAAGGTCTATGCATAAATACAGGCCCTAAATCTAAAGGAATCATGAGGGGAAAAAATCACATTATTTTTTAATTATCATAATTTCCTGCAGAAGACATGTTGAAGTGAACTGTGCTCCAAGGCCCCAGGATGGATAATAACAGCACTGTACCTGTTGAGGCTTTGCCTTTGGTAATGTTTTTGGGCTTCCTTTTCCTCGTCTGGATGCTTTCCTTTTTCATGGCCAGAGGTCGTGGTACCTTGACATTCATAAAGTTTGGAATCATTAATATTGTATTTTATTCAGCTCCTTCCCGCATGTGTTGCTCTCCTATTTCTGTGCTGTAGCTCATGCAAAGCACCTAAAGTCCTTGTCCTTCACTAAGAGCTATTTTTCTCTGCATCAGGCCTTGGCTGGAAGATGTATAAGGCTAACAGCTAAGGCTTTCCCACAGATTTTGTTTTTTCCTTTATTTCCTATTTTTCTTTTCCTGATTTATAAGTGACCTTTATGACAGGGCCCTATTAAATTACACTCACTGACTGAGAGCCTACAGGGCTCAGGGGGAATGGGCACGGGGTAAAGAGGCTTCAGCCTTTATGGCAGAAGTTTGAAGAAGCCTTATGGAGGGATGGAGCCTCCTCTTTGGCTGAAGGATGCGCACCAACAGATCCCATCCTCTGTGGGTAAATGTCATCAGCCTCCATGTGGGCTCTGCAGCCTCCTTCATACATCCTTAACTAGCACATGGAAAAGAAATACTCTCCTTATCTCAGTTTGGGTTTGGGGAGCTTCAGTCCCCAGGTACTGCAGCCTGGTAAGCTTTCATTTCATGGAATCTTAGGATGGTTTGGGTTGGAAGGCATCTTAAAGATCATGGGGTTCCAGGTGCTCTGCCATGGGCAGGGACAAGTTCCACTATCCCAGGTTTCTCCAAGACCCATCCAGCCTGGTCTTGGACACTTCCAGGGATGAAACAGCCACATCTCTGGGCAAGCTGAGAGCACTCCAGTGCTCCCTCAGCCTCACCCTGGAGAACCCCAGTACACTGAACTTTTAACTGTTCAAGGAGATGGCACTGTGGTGCAGCTGTTCTGGGTCCAGTCCAGAGGCTGGTCCTTCCAGAGCTGATCTCCTAGAGCTGCTGGGCAGTGATCCCAAACCCCAGAGGGTCCCTCCCGGTGTGGATGTGCTCCTCACCCCATGGAGCTTCATGTACAAGCCGCAGGCGTTGCAGACGGGCTCTCCCTCGGCGTTCCTTCTCCACAGGGTGGTGTTGGTGGTGTGGCAGTTAGTGCAACAAAGGCCAGCACGTCTCGAGGAGGACTTCAAAGCAAGCAAACGAACACGTGAGTGCACACACAGCAGTGATGAGCTGGGAAGTTTCCTTTCATATAAAAATGACATCTCCAAGTACACCATATTCCCGGGAAATGTGAAACACGCACAAGAGCCAAATTCAGATCAAGGAAATTGCATTCAAATGAGATCACTCTAATTTGCAAGTGTTTGTTTGATTTGGGGTTTTTTTTGTTGTTGTTGTTTCGGTTTGGGTTGTGTTTTTTTTTTTTTTTTTTTTTTTAGATTGATAAACCTGGAAAATATCCTGGTAACTAATTTCACAAACTTCCAACAAATCTGCTGGAAGCAATCAGGACTCAGAGCATAGAGAACCTCCCTCCAGGAGATCCACTCAGATGGAGAAAGAGATGGAAAATGCCAGCTGGGCATTAAATGGATGATGAAAACTCATGCTTTAAGTGAACTATTCTATTTTCTTGCACTCAGAACTACCACTAAAGTTAGAAACATCCCAGTTAATCTCTGTGTTAAGACAACTGCAATCAGTTGGCTGAACTGAGCAGAACCAAACTGAACTGGTCCATGGTGAGATGAGGGAGGTTATTCTTCAAGTCTCACAGATAACCTGTTCTCTTATGGGCTCTAGAAACACCCTGCAGACATTAATAAATGACATATTTTGTGAGTTCAGTGGTTGCTGGCTCTGAAACATTAGCAATTCCAAATGGAGAAGGAAAACATTCTGGCAGAAGCAGCAAATTTATTTCTGACAACTTCCCTCCAAACCGCTGGAAAATTCCCATCTCCCTTTATGCAGACTTGTCAGCTCAATAGGCATTTCATTTCAGAGTCTCTTAACACCAGATATTGAAACTATTTTAATAAAAGACCACACTAAGTGTAAGATACCTGTGGTATAAGTACTACCTCAGGCTCTCCACATTTAGGTGTCTAAATAAGTTCTTCAGCTCTGAGAAAAATCGCTTTGAATCCACTCAAAGGCAGACAAAAGGTGATGGAGGTAATAAAGAACTGCCTGTTTGTTTATTTTTCCATTATTGCTTGATATCCTGACTGAGCAATATAAAGAATGAGGTGGGAAGAGTAGGAATAAAAATGAAATGTTTTTACAAGGTTAGCAGTTAAATAAAGGTCAGCTTTGAATTTCAAGAGGCACAAGTGACATGCCCTAGGTTTGATTCACTCATCGCTCAGCAAAGAGGTCTCAGCAACTATTTGCAAATAATGGCATCACTTTGGGAACTATTCAGCTTGCAAGAAATAACCAGGTAAAAATAATAATACACCAAGGTGTGAGCTGACAAGCCTGGCACAGAGGATGAGACAACAATCTTTGTCCCTAATAAGGGACCTGGTGTCACAGCAAGATCCTGGGGCAGCCCCAAGAGCCTTTCAGCTGCCAGGGCTGTGCTGCTCATCCTGCAACCAGGAGGGACCTCAGCTCTGATGGGGGCAGGGGCAGGTGCTGAGCACCTGATGGGTGCAAGGATTCTGAGGTCCAGCTCCTGCTGGGCACAGAGGGGAATCTGGAGGCACTCAGCCCTGGGACAACTGCTGCAATCTGTCCTTGCCTGCAGATGGGGAAAGGCCAACACAAAGCCCTTTCAAAAGTCTCAAATTTTCTGGGCCACCACAGGTGGCTGTGAGGGAGGGACACGCTCTCCCCGTTTCACAGGATGCTGTGTCCACAGCTTGCAGATGAGATGACAATGAGACCTGTGGCTCTGGTGGCCCGAGGGCAATGCCAGCCCTGCCCACCCTGCCAGCACCGCATCACAACCTGCTCACGGGCTTCCTGATGGGACAGTGACACGTGCCTTCTATGTATCCTGAATGTCACTCTGCAGGCTGGCTCCTCCTCACATAGCCAGGGAGAGAAGGAACTATCCTCCACCACCAATATTACAATTTAATCCTCAGAAACTCCATGAAAACCTGCCCCTGCAGCACAACCTGCCAGCTTAGCAAGCAAGAGACAGTCAAGGCTACCACTGCTCACTGAAGGACGAGGGTACAATATATTATTGCTGGTTTCCCAGCAATTCTCTTGAAAGAAAATGCATTTCTGCCTGCCTCCACCCCACTGCCTTTGTACCATTCTGACCTTGTCTAGGAAGTTGTTGACTTCAACATTGTGCTCAGTGTTTATTTATACAAATGCACTATACACTCAAACAAAAACTCTTCACAGACCTGGCTTGACAGCCAAGTGCCGCTGATAAGCTCAAGGAATGGTGAGTTGGTCCCTATTGAATTAACTGTGTGTGAGAGCTGCTTGGGAGAGCCCAAAAACTTCAAAGCCAGCAGGGCAGCTCCTTCTGAGGGAGACCAAGCTGTCAGGGATTTTGCTTCATCTCCTTTTCAAAGGTGGAGAAGAAACCACTGGGTTTCACAGGAGAAAGAAAAGGCACTGAACCCCCAGATTTAATCAATGCTTCTCTGCCCCCATTTCAGCAGATTTGAGGGGACCTGTGGTTTACAGGAAAGAAATCGTAGCAAAGTGTGCTGAGATGCCTCAGCTCAGCTCCTGAAAGTGGGGAGATCCAAGGCTCAGAGCCAGAACCAAGGGGCAAAAGAAAACCAAGGCACACACCATGAGGACTGTGTGGTTCTAGGGTCCAGTTGGATTGTCCAAAGGCTGTGATCAATCCCAGCCCCACCTTCCCCAAAAGTGTCACCAAACCCACTGCACGCTGCAAACTGTAAAAAAGAACGGGCTGAAAAATTCCTCCTGGGCCGAGGTGGAAAAAATATCCTCTGAGCCAAGCTGGAAAAATTCAGATTAGTCCTTCAGCTCAGGATTCTGCTGCATCTGCCCCTCCCATGCTGCAACGTCCAGGGCAGATCCCCTCCTAACAGGGGAAATAGCACGAGCCATGAAACTCCACCAGCTACTCCTGGTTCCAAAAGTGATCTGGCTTTTCAGACTAAGTCTAAGAAACCATTTTGTGAAACACACTGAGAAACTTTGGCTAGAAAAGGTGCTGCCTAAAATAAAGTGCTGCCTCCATCCTCCTCTAACAAAAACGCTTTCTGCTGAAAGCCACAGTGCTTTGAATCCAGACAGGCTGGAGCAGAATGGTTGTTGTCCTTATCTCGAAAGAAAGGAAAAGAAAAAATGAAGTGGAAACTACACTACTGCTGCTGTCCCTCTCCCAAGCATGAGCAGGCTGAGCTGCAGGACATCATTCCCTCAGTGTTATCTGGGCCATGCTGTGTTCTCTTCTGGGGGACTTTGCTTTGTGAAAACAGAAGTCAGAATAACTCCCAGCGCAGTGTCTACGCACAGAACAAAGGTCGTAACGTTAAGGATGAAAGCAATCATTTTTTTCTTTCCTGTGTCTGTATTTCACTGCACTGTGAAAGCTGATTTCACTGTTCCTACAGCCATGGAGTCACTGCAGTCACTGCTCAGCTCCCAGAGCTGGCATCCTCTTGCCCATCATCAGTAGATCCTTCTTCTTCCAGTGGGGCAAAACTTGTTGCAACCAGACATTTCACAGCCTTGGGAAAACCCAAGGTTTCAAAATGTTTAGTTCCAAAGTCAGGATGGAAAGTCAAAATTGCAGCCCATTTTCTGATCCATAAACCAAAATCCCCTCATGTATTTCAACCCTAGCAAAACACTTCCCCTGGACAAGAATCAGATCTTTCATTTGAGCTTTATCACTATTGTATTTATTGTCAAAATAATAAAAAAGTTGGAAGTACTTTGGTAATTCCCAACTGTATTTGCTCATCCCTGGGAAACAATCTAATTCTGCAAGCAAGCGTTTTCCATCAGAAAACTTTGGTGAAATGTTTGTTGAAAAATGCCTGATGGGTGCTACCAATGAGGCTCAGGCAGAGTGCAGGCAACACACGGCCGTCTCCCTTCCCACGTGCTGAAATAAAATATGGAATAGCAGCGAGATATCTCCAGTTCCCAGGGAAGAGCTGCTCAAAAATCCCCTAGAAATTCATCCAGTGACACATTTGGATGCCAGTCTGAAATGCAGATTTGGATTTGAACTGGTTTGCTCCTCTCTCTGTGCACGGATTGTGTTTGCTGTGAAGAAATCAGCAGCGTAACTCTGAGATTGGCGGCACAGCAGCGACCGGGGGTGCAGATTTAATGTCATCACGTTTAAGGAGACAGAAGGATTTTGGTGAGACAGGCAAATCCTGTTAGATAATGCTAAATGTTTCACACAAATGCCTTGATTTTAATGTGATGAACAAAACAGGGGGATTCCCCATGGAGCTACCACTCGTTTAATTTTGCAAACCCGGAGCTACATTTCCGAGGGTCAGAATCAGAATGAAACATCTTGCTCAATTGCAACCTTTTCTTTTTTCCTTACTGATTTTCTTACACAGAAAATTGTCACTGTTGGGTTATTGCTAATAATTTGTTTTGCAATAAAAAGAAATAACTACAGGAATACATCCCAAGTGAAAGCCCAAGGAGCTCCCAGCTGTTCCCCAGCATGGCTCCAACAAACATCCTGTTTGTAATGACGGCGTCTGATGACAAGCTCTAAAACCAAAACTGTTACCACCAAATTTAAACATCCCAAAGCAACTCCACAAAAAGGAAAAAAAA